>CAMOHE010044292.1:14215-49691 GCA_946598075.1 Artocarpus hirsutus | reverse complement strand
TATATGGGCTTCGTAATTCTATATAGTTCGAGAGTGCAACTCTAAGCTTTTAGTGGAGTAGCGTTGGAGTTGATAATTATGAAATGTATATTTGGGATATTAGGTTTCATAATTATCGAGAGTTTGAACTATATAGGTCCATATGATCCCCTTTGCTAGCTCACAAAAATCTTGTAATGATAGGACGTGCTTTTCTAATAATTGATGACTTATGTCAGATTTATTAGATTGGCTGAAATTTAGTAAAATCAGATAACTTATGTTTGTTTATCAATTGAATTAATTTTGTGATAAAATTAATTCAAGATAAATTTGTTGAATTATCAGGATCAGAGAATTCATGTCTGTTTATCAGTTAGATTAATTTTTGAATTAATTCAAGATAAACTTATTAAATTATCATGAATATTTATTTTTTTAGAGATTATCTAGATATAATTGTTTTAATCAGATAACTTCTCGATTTGGTTATTTGAATTAAAACTGAGGCTCTGTCCTAAGAATCTGAAAACAAAGATTCACAGGGATCGTTTATCTAAGGTTTGGTAGGCCGATCTTTAAGTTTGGCCTATCGATTGAGGAGGTTCAGTAGGCCGATCTATCAGTTCGGACTGCCATCACGTGGATTTTATCAAATATTGATCTGAATTTGATTCTGATTCAAATTTTTTAGGCCCTATCTGATAAGGACTGATCCTGGGCCTAACCTTTATATAAACGGGAGTGAGTCTCATTATTATTAAGATCAGTTGAGAAATCTAGAGTGAGACTTTGTCAATGAGACTCTAAAACTCCCTAGAGAGTTATTATTCATAAATCACGAATTATAGCTTTGGGTATTTCTTAATTAGTTGAAGGGAGAGTCACTTGGGGAAAAGCTAAAAATGTGAGGCCACACTCACTTCTATCATGGATAAAGAATAACAAAGAAGACCAGTTTGTTGAAGCTCTTCTAAAACGTTACTTCTCTTCATAGATTGCGAGAGTTCTTTGGCATTCAAAAGTTAGTCAGATCTGGTTCATTTATGCATATAGTATATCAAACTTGTGTTTTGAAAAATAATCTGATATAAAAAATTTTAAAATTCTAATGCTCCTATTTTTCCAACAATTGGTATCGGAGCTATGGTTTTTACGTAAATGTACGACTTTGTGATCATACTATATATATAAATTATGTGATCTTTATCTCTCCTATGTTTGAATTTAATTTTTTAGAGAGTTGACACTCTAGACTTCTATATATTTTTATGCTGTCATAGATTATATGGAAAATGTTATTAATTAATTATGGTTGATTAAATTATTATTTAATTATTTATTAATTAATTAATTTATACCAGCTATGGTTCCTTAAAGGTTAGAACGTGTATCTAGTTTTTTCATGTAATTAGATGGCGGATTGTCATCTCCATCTAGGAATTATTATTTAATTTTAAATTTGTAACAATTTTGTAATTAAATAATCATTTGAAGAAGATGGATTTAGAAGATAGATGATGGCGTTGCTTTGTATTTCCTGAGTCTTTAATTTTATATTTTTGAATTGTTGAAAATAAAATTGATCAATTGTATTAAAAACTATATTTTCTAGAAATGGGTGATCTCTGCTTGGTTGGCATGCCGAACCCTCTAGTTCGGCAGGTAGGCCAATGGTCGCAGGATCGACAAGCTGGACATGAGGTTTAACAAGCCGTTTATGGGGAAGAAATCTGGTGGCTCTGGTAGTAGGCAGAACTTTTCAATTCGATAGGCCAACCTGAAAAGATCGATAGGTAGGAGGGTCATTGTAACGCCCCCTTATGGATGTCACAATAATCATTATTTTCATCCTTGTTATCATTATTTATAAGATAAACCATTTAAACACAATTTGATAAACATATCCCAGGATCCATGCATATAAATTTTTTTTAAAAAAATATATTCCAAATATTTCAAATCCTTTTTTTTTCATGGTTTATCAATGCCAAATTAACAAAACCATAATTTAAACAAAATTTCAAAACAAACTTTAAAATCTATTTAAACAGTTCAGTAGACTAAACTTTTGAAAAATAAAAATAAACGTAAAACAAGTCTTTTTACCTAATAGTGCGAAAATTTAAGCATTCAAAGAAATATTTTAAAAAAATTATTCTTTCTTGGCATTTTTTCATTTTTGATCCATCGTTCATAGACCACACACCTGTCCTCGCCCTCCACCTATTCCATAGTCCTCTTACCTTTATCTGTAACATAATTATAAACTAAGTAAGCAAAAGCTTAGTACGTACACTTTCCTATCTCACAACATAAAACATTTTATGAACATCTTTATGAAACATCATAATCATAATCATCATTAACATAATAGTGCACTTGGCACAGTTTCACATAGAACATATCTTTCATAGTCGTTATCCATATAAAAATTTCATTCATTTTATCTTTGGGGCCCAAGAGTTGCACCATAAACATCATCATAGGCGCCTCATCATGAGAGGAGAGGGGTAGCTAATCCCAAACCAAACATGACAAGTCCAACCTTTGGGACATCATAAACATAAACATAAACATATGGTGTGCAACACTTAATTAAGTGATATATATATATATATATAGATATACTTTTAACATACCTCACCATTAAAACATTCGTTAAGCTTTTTTGTTGCAACAAGAGTTTTCATGAGAAAACAACATGTAAAAACAAACTTAAAAATTACCATAAAACATATTCTCAAAACTTTTCGTAAACTTTTATCATGTTGCAGGTGAGAATATACTTACTTTGTCTTGCTTGCTTACTAAACCTTAACTTTTGTGACGTTGCTGCGGTTCTCGGTGTGCTCACCTTTTGGAGTGTTCATGTCAAACATTCATATTAACTATAAGTCACTAGCAATAGTATTAGCAATATATAAACATCTCATACTATTATTAAACATCACCTTATCACATAATAATATTAAAAAGCACAAAATTACAATTTATGAACTTAGGGCATAATTCTCAAAAGTAGGCAGAATGACCTTTATTCATTTAAAAATTCATAGTAATTTCTTCTTAACTCCAAATTAGTCAAAACCATTGGCATTAGAAACTAGACTAAAAAAAAAAAAAAAAAAAAAATTGATAGATTACACACATATTTTGACAATAATTTGCATGAAGAAAAAGTCCTTGAATTTCAATCTAAATTTTAGGTCCGTATAAAACTGTACAACTTTTAAGGTCAAATTTGAAAAATCATAATTATTTAAAGAAAACTTCAATTCAAGCAATTAAAAAACCAATGAAAGATCAAGATGTCTAGTATTTGAAAAAAATATAAGAAAAATATAAACAATGCAATACAGAATCAAAAATTACTAAAACATGACGGCTGTCAGGTATTTGTATGAAAAGTAGACTTAAGGCATCAAAAATTCAATAATTAAAATAAAATTAATTTAACCCTAAAATTTGTAAGACAACCTAATAAAATATATATACAGTACCACAAAAATTCTTATTAGCAAATAAATTTGTTTAGCCATACAAATAGGTCACATAAATAAGAAGTACCGAATTCATTGAATAGATAACCGTAAAAACCTATATTAAAGAAAATTCAAGAACTCATAAAATATTCATCAAATAACCATAAAATTTTCCAAATCATAACTTAACATATGTATTAATATCTCTGTAAAATTTTGTTCAAATCAAAGGTCATTTGCCCCTTAAACATAGACTTTACTTTTGTATAAGATACCAATCAGCAACAATTTGGTCATGAGTGGCAGAGAAATAAAATTTAATATCTCGGCATAGAAAATTCCAAATAAAGTGAAACTTTGAGGAATATCACATAACACATACATAAACATCATACTGAAATTTTAGAGCAAACAGAAATTCATAGACAAAGTTATGGGGGTCGGATTACAAAGGAAACAAAATTTCAGCAATAGTCTAGAATGAGTTTCTTACCTCTAAAATGATTCTTCTTAATTCTCTTGAATTATCTAAGTGAAAACTCAATATTTCATTCAATTGTTTGTAGAAAAATAAGGGAGAGAGTGGAAGAAAATGTGTAAAAGAAAGAGAGAGTGTCTAAGAAAATTTTAGAGAGAGAGAATTTTTTTTGGCTAGAAATTTAGAGAATGAAGACTTTGGTGGCTTAAAGGTATATTTATAGGTTCATGAGAGAGAAGGGATTAGATAAGTGTAGAAAACCCTAATCCTAATTTAATTCAATTTCTCCCCTTTTTTTTTCCTTTTCTTTTTTTTTCTCTTTTTTTTTTCCTTTTCTCACGGCAGATTGCCGTGTCTTTCTGGAACCATAATATTATTACGGTTATTTATTATTATTTTGCTTGTAACTTGGCTTGATTGCTTTGCTTGTCTGAATTATAATATGATTTGCCATATATATTGATAACATTTCTTATAGAATAGGGAGTGCCGCTTATTTAAAATTGTTCATACATGTTTTTAAAATAAAACCTTAATTTCAAAAGATTGAGTGGGAGAAGGTTTTCGAAGAGAGGACCTAAGGCCTCCATCACTGGTCCATAGGTAGCACATGATGGTTTCGACCCCTAGGAGAGGACTTCAACATATACCGCGTTGGATCTATGAGAGGATAAGGTATTTTAGCATGATTTACGGTTGCACACCGCTAGGTAGTGATTGTAAATCATGGATAAAATATTGAAACGAGGGTTGTATACTTATGTTAATTTTATTATTAATCTCCCTAGGAGCTCTGTTAATAAAATTAATGACAAAAGAAACGATTATTCATATATATTGGATCATATGGTTCCTGGATGGCATATATTAATCAGGAGGGGATCCGTGTTCTTGATTGAATTTGGCATGACTCCCCTAGGAGCTTGTCGAATTTTGAGTTGGAAATTATTGTTGTAAGGTTGTGATATTTTCAACGTTTTGGCATAGAAACACATTTGTATGTTTTTACATGATTGTGTTATCTTACTAAATTATGATGTATGTTTGCTTATGTTCGGTATATGATTCTTTATTGTAGATTAAAAATATCAAAAAATGCTTTATCATCGATACTTGACAAAAACCAATTAACTAGAGAAAATTATAATGATTGAAAACAGAACCTAAAAATCGTCATTTTCTTTGAGAAACTAAAATTTATGCTGACAACCTCTTGTCCTCTCGAGCTTACCGGAGATTCCACCAACTGTCATATCCAAGCATATGATTGTTGGAAAGATGCGAATGATTAGGTCCACTGCTATATTATGGCTAGCATGAATAACGTGTTATAGGCTTAACATGATGATTATGAGACTGCTAAGCAGATCTTGGATAATCTAGAAGACATGTTTGAAGGCCAAGCCTTAACTAAGCGTCAAGGGGCACTTTAGAAACTCTTAAATTGTAAGCAAAGACCGGGGACATTTGTAAAAGAGCACTTGATGTTGGTCATTCGAGAGTTTGTCTAAGGAGTTTATCCCACTTAGAGCTACTTTCAATTTGAGCAATAGGTGGAATATGACCTTAATAGAGTTGATGAAACAATTATAAGAGTTTGAACTGTTGATTAGGAAATCTCTTGCTAGTGGTAAGGCCAACTTGGCAGCTGCTTCTGGTTCCAATCCTAACCCTGGGAATGGAAAGAAGCAACATGCCAAGAACAAGAAGTCTTCTATTCCTGCTAACAACAAGAGCAAGAAGAAGAAAAAGAACCCAAAGAAGCTTAAGTGCTTCTTCTATAGGTAGGTCGTGCATATTAAGAAGAATTGCAAGGACTTCCTTTCCTGATGAGGTAGTATGATTTTCTATATTTAGAAACTTGTTTGGTTGAGGAGTCTAGTAACATTTTGGGTCATAGATTTTGGTGCAACTAATCATGTTTATGTTTCTCTACAATTCAAAGAAACAAGAAGTCTGCTCCGTGAAGACTTCACGCTTCAGATGGGCAATGGATCCTTGGTCTTAGCTGAAGTAGTGGGAGACGTCCATCTGTATGTTGATAATTATAGGAATTTAATTTTGTGAGATTATTTTTATGTTCCTAAATTTAAAAGGAATTTAATTTCTATAGCTTGTTTATTTAAAGACTCCTATTTGGTTTCTTTTAATAATAAAGTGGTGATTCGTAAAAACAAATCTTTTATTTATTTTGGATGGATGCAAAATAATCTATATTTTATCAAACTTAAGGTGGACTTACTGTTTAATGCTAAGATAAATGATAATAACTCTAAAAAACTTAAAACTTCTCACTCTAATAAGTTTTATCTTTGGTATTTGTGCCTTGGTCATATTAACCTGAATAGGATTCAAAGGTTGGTAAGGGATAGAACTTTAAGTCACGTAAAGGTGGAATCTATGCCTCAATGTAAATCTTGTTTGGAGGGTAAAATGACCAAAAGACCAGTCGAGTCTAAGGGCAATGAGGCTGAAGGGGTTCTAGAACTCATGCCTAGTGATGTTTATGGACCGATGAGCATCCAGGCATAAGGAGGGTATGAGTACTTCATCACTTTTATTGATGATTACTTAAAGTATGGGTATGTGTACTTGATGCACCACAAAAGTGAAACTTTTGACAAGTTCAATGAGTTTCGAGCTAAAGTACCCATAAGGCACTTTGATCTGATTGAGGTGAAGAATACCTTTATGATGAGTTCTTAGGACACTTATTAAAGAATGGGATTTTATCCCATTTGATTGTGCCGGGCACTTCATAGTAGGATGGCGTAGCTGAGAGAAGAAATAGGACTTTATTAGACATGATTAGGTCCATAATAAGCTACTCAGCATTACCTTTATTTTTTTGGGGATATGTAATACAAACCACATGTTGTCTTTTGAACAACATGCCTTCCAAATTGGTTCTTAAAACTCCTCACGAGTTATAGACAGGCAAAAAGACATCCTTAAACCATATTCATATTGCTTAAGGATTTGAATAAGTTGGAAGCACGTTTGGAAGTTTATGTGTTTGTAGGATATCCAAAAAGGACTAAAGTGGGTTATTTTTATGACCTAAAGGAAAATAAAGTCATGGTTTCAACTCATGCAGCTTTCTTTGAGGAAAGTTACATGGACGATTTTAAGCCTCGAAGCAAAGTGGTGCTTGAGGAGCTAAAGAGTGATCCAATCAATTTAGGGGTTCTGGTAGAAACCACTTCAATCGGTGTAGAAAAACCAAACAAACCTGAACAACAACCTAAGGGGCTTAGGCATAGTGGGAGGATCGAGTGTCAACCTGAGAGGTATATGTTCAATGGTGAGGCTTTCTTGGCTGAACCAAATGAACATGATAGGAATCCTTATACTTGCGCAAAGGATATGAAGGATGTTGGTTTGAAACTTTGAATAAAGACCATAAACACAGAGATGAAGTCTATAGAGACTAATCGGGTCTAGGAGCTTGTGAATCTTCTCGAAAGGGTAAAACTCATAGGGTGTAAATGGATCTACAAGAGGAAAAGAGGAGTGGATGGAAAGGTTGAAACCTTTAAGGCTAGACTAGTAGTTAAGGGTTACACACAAAAGGAAGGAATTGATTACGAGGAAACTTTTTCATCTATAGCCATGCCTAAGTCCATCCGGATTCTCTTTTCCATAGCTGCTACTCTCGATTATGAGATTTAGCAAATGGATGTCGACATAGCTTTTCTAAATGGCTATCTCGATGAGTCCTTTTATGTGGAACAACTAGATAGGTTCAAGGCTAAGGGTTAGGAGGGTAAGGTTTGCAAGCTGCTAAAGTCAATTTATGGACTTAAGCAAGCTTCTTGTTCTTGGAACATAAGATTTGATCAAGTGATCAAGACTTATGGGTTATCACAAAATGTGGATGAGCCTTGTGTTTACAAACACATTAAGAATAGGAAGGTAGTTTTTCTACTACTCTACGTACCTAAGAATGAGATGGTAAAGCATATTTTCAAGTACCTGAGAAGGACTCTAGGGCATATACTTGTATATTTGGGTGAGGACTTAACTCCTCGAGGATATGCTGATTTAGATTTCTAATCCTGTCTAGATTCTAGGAGAACAACTTTGGGTTTTGTGTTTACTCTAGTGGCGGTGTCATTAGTTGGAGAAGTGTAAAGTAAGATTGCACTTCAGATTCAATGATGGAGGCTGAGTATGTGGCAGCTAGTGATGCTTCAAAAGAAGCAGTGTAGCTTCGCAAGTTCCTTGGGGATCTTGAGGTAGTTTCTAGTATGGATAATGCGGTATCATTATACTGTGATAACAATACGGGGGTAGCTAATGCTAAGGAACCAAGATTTCACAAGAAGCGTAAGCATATTGATCGAAAATATCATGTGATAATGGACTTCATCGAGGGCGGACACGTCATGGTATGCAAAATTGCTTCAAAGGACAATTTAGCTGATCCATCTATGAAAACACTTACTGGGAGAGTCTTTGAGAGGCATGTGGAAACTATAGGGATTCAAGATTTGTCATATTTACTCACTTAGTTCAAGTGAGAGATTGTTAGACATGTATACCCTAAGGAGTAAAGATGTAATATGTTTTTGGAGACATTTTTATCAATAAAGAATTTATTTACTACTTATATACTAAATTTTGTCCCTTGTACATTCATATTTGTTGAATGTATATTAAGCAAACAAAAGTCTAAGACTGTCGTTCTAAACCTTTAAGAATTGAGCATATGATGGACAGATTATGTGAAAGACACGATCCTTAAGATGATAGTCTAAATCATAAGATCCGCAATCGATGAAACAAAGTTGGGTGCTTTATTTAGGAAAAGATTGTTATGTTATCTATATCGCTAATGAGAGATTGTTTGTCTTGACTATCGGTGGTGGACTTCGCAAATAGAAACCTTGGCATATTGTCATAGGTGACGATGTGTTGGATCATGACATAAAGTGAATTGATTTGGATTAATAATTCTGTCATGGCAAATTGATTCACTTTAGACAATCATTTTTATTGTACCTTAATCCTGAGATGAATAGTGGGCTCGTTATCGTGACTTCTATCTTTTGATGTACCAAAGAGTGGCATCAAAATTTTATAGTGGTATGCATGCCTGTACATTGGAGGCATGACTCTTGATAACGTAGACCTATTATTCATAAATATGGAATTCATAGCTCCTCTTTACGAGTAGTGATATCTTCTTATATGCATTATCCTATAATTAGAAAACTGAAACGCTTAACCATTTGGATACATAGGTGTAACCGAATGATATACTATCTTTGCATGGTAAGTTTTCTGATGGTGAGATAATGGAATGTAAGATAAAAATATTCAGAAAGGTAAGACAAAATATTCCTTAAGCCGATTATAGATAATCCTATAGGGATACGATGGATTATGATATGTCATGGAGACTTAGCTATGCGGGCTTCATAATTCTATATAGTTCGAGAGTGTAGCTCTAAACCTTTAGTGGAATAGCGTTGGAGTTGATAATTATGAAATGTATATCTGGGATATTGGGCTTTATAATTATTGGCAGCTTGAACTATATAGGTCCATTTGGTCCCCTTTACTAGCTCACGAAATCTTGTAATAATACGGCGTGCTTTTTGAATAATTGGTGACTTATGTCAGATTTATCAAATTGGCTAAAATTTGGTAAAATTAGATATTTCATGTTTGTTTAACAATTGAATTAATTTTGTGATAAAATTAATGCAAGATAAACTTGTTGAATTATCAAGATCAGATAATTCATGTCTGTTTATCGGTTGGATTAATTTTTGAATTAATTCAAGATAAACTTGTTGAATTTTCAATAATATTTATTTTCCTAGAGATTATTTAAACTGTTTAATCAGATAACTTCTCAATTGGTTATTTGAATTAAAACTGAGGCTCTGTCCTACGAATCTTGAGTAGGAAATAAAGATTTGTAGGGATCTTTTATCGAAGGTTTGATAGGCCGATCTCTAAGTTCAGCCTGTTGATTGAGAAGGTTCGGCAGGCCGATCTGCCAGTTCGGCTTGCCAACCAAGTGATAAAAGGATCATGAGTTTCCATGCGGATTTTATTAGATATTGATTCGAATTTGATTTTGATTCAAATTTTTGATGAGGGAGAGTAAGTCTCATTATTATTAAAATTAGTTGAGAAATCTAGAGTGAGACTTTGTCAGTGAGGCTCTGAAACTCCCTAGAGAGCTATCATTCACAATCACAAGTTATAGCTTTGGGAATTTCTCAATTGGTTGGAAGGGGAGTTACTTTGGGAAAAGCCGAACGACATGAGCCGCACTCACTCCAATCGTTGATAGAGAATAGCAAAGAAGACCAATTAGTTAAGACTCTTCTAGAACGTTACTTTGCTTCACGAATTGCAGGGGTTCTTCGGCGTTCAAAGGTTAGTAAGATCTAGTTAATTTATGCATATAGTATGTCAAACTTGTGTTTTGGAAAATACTCTAATATAAAAAATTTTAAAATTTTGCTGCGTACTATTTTTCTAACAACATTGTTATCTTTTTTTTTCCTTTTATACATTTTCCCCTTTTATTTCATTTTGAGAGGTTAATTAATATCTATCATTTGCTTCTCTATTAAGAAACAATAGGATTTTTTAAATTAATTTCAAGAATGGTCCTTGAGGTTTATCCTTAGTCATACTTTAGTTTATGATGTTTAAAAAGTTCTATTTTAGCCCCTAATGTGACGACCCGCCGTTTCAGGCCGTCACTTAACTTTCTTAAACATCATTTCATAACAAGAAATACAAGCGAAATCAAAATGCATGTTTTTATTTATGCTCAATTATGAACTGTTAGTAATAAGCATCCTATAAACATTCATTTCTTACTTTAGCTTTTTTTCTTTGTTCCTTAACTTTCCTTATCTTATAAACTTTAGTGTTCGTACCAACATCATTAATCATGATATCATAAACATGAGCTTCCCTTGTGGTAGACTTAAGGCTATCGAACACCGAGGTCATAACTTTAACTTTACTTGTGTACATCACATTAAGGAGGTCAAAACTTTAACTTTTTTTGTGTACCTCACATTAAAGAAGCTAGTACAACACTTTCTTTTTATCTTTACTTGACCTTTTTATTAACTTTAGTGAGCATGTCAAATGCTATATCTTTAGCATATAAGTATTAAGTATATCAAATGCAATCATAACGCAAACCATGACTTGATCTCTATAACTCATTGCATAACAAATGTGACATAAAACTTATAACTTAAACTGTAAAACATTACGCATTAACAAAATACAAACATACTTTACAAATACATTGCAAACCTTCACGTGATCTTTTTAAACTTTATGCATATTAAATGCAATCATGCTTTAAGCATAATAGTTGCAAGTACATTGCAAATCTTAAGTTAAACTTTAAAATCTTTTGCATAACAAATGTAAAGATACGTTAAAAACAGCTTGCATAACAATTGCAAACATATTTGTAAACATATATATAAATGTTTGAAAATCATTTTCTTCATGCTGTAGGTGAGGTTTGAACTTGTCTGATCCTAGCTCTAGCATTTTCATCTCATTCCTTTTCTTTTCATTAGTTGGCTTCTATGTCCTGATCAAGTAACACCCGACTTATTAGTTAACTTTTCTTATTATCAATCTACTCGATTGATAACATAACTTAATCATTAAATATGCATTCCTTTTTACAGAACTTGTATACTATCAGTTTACTTTCTTTTAGTTTACTTTGTAACCCACTGGGGTTACCTTTCCTTTTACTTAACTCTGTAACCCATTAGGTTACCACTTTTTGTATAACTCTATAACCCATTGGGTTACCTTTTTCTTTACTTAACTTCATAACCCACCAGGTTACCTTTCTTTTAACTTAACTTAAACATCCCTTATTAAATTTCCCATCTCATGGGATGGTTTCATCACTTAACGTATTACAAAACATTTTTTATCCCAGAACGTTTTGCTAATTTAGAGTGTTCAGCTCTATTTTAGCCTTTTTTTTAAAAAATGATGATTTTACTATTAACTAGTTTTTCGTCAATTTTGTAACTTGTTACACTTTTTGTTTAATTTTTCCTCTCATTTCTTATATGTTACAAAAAAATTCCCGCTAAGGAGTGTTTTCCGACATTGGACGTTTCGGGTCCGTTTTAGGCGTTTTTGCAAAATAAACATTTTGTGCTTGACAAGTCTTAAAAAACTTTCGAAACCCATTTTGTAAACATCATACATTTCCTTACTACTCATAACATTGTAGAAAACCAAACAACTATTTTTCTTTCGTTAAAGTCTATTTTATCAAAACTTTATAGTTTTGACCCGAAACTTAAAGATCTTTGTGTTTTTGTCCTTAACTTTTTCTTTCATTCTTTACTTGATTAAACTCTTAATCTTTAAAAACATAAACCTTGTAGTTACTCGTTGCCCATAGAAATGCAGGAACCTAATGTTCCTTGGTGAAAACCTAGTTTCAAACAATTTTATGGTTTTGGCCCGAAACTCAATATCTTTACATTTTTGGCCCTGGGACCAAAAATGACCACTTTATACAAAAACATTTCATTTTTCATAAGGAATAAAATTTACAAATGCACCTTGGTTGAATTCAAAACTTTTCATAACATTTTCATTTCATGAAACTTTGTGTTCAAAATTTTGTAAAATTTATAACTCCTCAACCGAGCAGAAATTTGACAAACTGTCCATGTTGTCTTAACAATTTTATGTGTTTTAACTTCCTTGAAATTCCAATGTTACAATAGACTTTTTGGCTGATTTTTAAATCTATTGATTTTTATAAAACTTTGCAATTTAGTCCTTTTAAAATTTTACAAAACTTTGTTCACAAAAGTTGTTTCCCTCACTGTGTTGGCAAATTCTAGACCTTACTTAGAATATAATTTGGCTTCTAAGGCCCTCAAAAACCCCATTCCTTCGAAACTAATTAAAACTTTGTATAAAATACAAAGTTTTACAATTTTCTACTTTTAGATACAAAATCCTTACTTTCATTCTTTCTATCATCATCACCATCAATATAAAACATAAAACAATCTGCCATAATGTTCATCTTATATGCTATAGCCCAAAATATTTTATCAAACACTTGACATACATGATAAAACATAAACTTTAGTTTAGTTTCAAGGACTACGAATTTACCTAACCTTTACAAGATGTTTGTCCTCCCTTTTTGTACTTGTAAGCACCTTAAAACTCCTTGAAAACTATTCACAACACAACCTATGAAAATCCCATCTAAATCATGAACAAAACCCTTAAGCATAATAAGAAAAGCTTGGGTTTTTACCTTAAAACTTTTCAATATTCATCTCCTTCATTTAAACTTGCTTTAATACATGATTTGGTGGCTTGAAATTCGTCAAAAATTTGAGAAAGAATTGCCTTAAGGCGGTGGTTTTTGGAGGAAGAAAAATGGAACATTTTTAGTTCATTTTTTGGTTCTTATAACATGAAACAAATGATGAGTACAACTTGATTTTTTTACCAAATTTGATGACTTTGCATGCTTAGTCACCACTAAGCATCATTTGTGATAAAAAGTTAGGGCAACTTGGCAAGATTTGATTTGGCCACTTCAAGGGGCGTGGTGGCAATTTTTCCACCATAAAGGTGGCACTTAGGTGAGTCCCACATCTTTATTGTTAGACATATATGCCCTAAGGATTAAAAATGTAATATATTTTTGAAAATATTTTTATCAATAAAGAATTTATTTATTATTTATATACCAAATCTTGACCTCTTTACGTTCACATTTGTCAAATGTATGATAAGTAAACAAAAGTTTGAGACTGTTGATCTAAACCTTTAGAATCAGGCATACGTAGATTATGCAAAAGACATGATTCTAGAGGTGATAGTCTAAATCATAAGATTCGTAATCGAGGGAATAAAGTTGGATGCTTTATTCATGCAAAGATTGTTATGTCATCTATATCCCTAATGGAAGATGGTTTGTCTTGGCCATTGGAAGTGGGCTCCGTGAATAGAAACATTGACACATTGTCATTGGTGACGATGTGTTAGATTGGGATATAAAGTGAATTAATTTGGATTAATAATTCTGTCTCAACAAATTGATTCATGTTAAAAAATCATATGTATTGTATCTTAATCTTGAGATGAAAGTGGCCCTGTTATCTTAACTTATGTTTTTTAATGTACCAAAGGGTGACATCAACATTTTATGTTGGTATGCATGTCAGTACGTTGGAGCCGTGACTTTTGATAGTGTAGACCTGTTATTCTTAAATATGGAATCCATAGCTCCTCTTTAGGAGTAGATGATAGCCTCCTATATGCGTTGTCCTATAATTAGAAAATTAGGACGCTCAACCATTTGAATACATAAGGGTAACCAAATGGTATACCGTCTTTGGATGGTAAGTTTTTTTATGGTGAAATAATAGAACATAAGACAAAAATAATCGGGAAGGTAAGGCAAAATTTATCCTTAAGCCAATTATGGATAATCTTATAGGAATACGATATATTATGATATGTCATGGAGACTTAGTTATACGGGCTTCGTAATTCTATATAGTTCAAGAGTGTAGCCTTGAGCTTTTAATGGAGTAGTATTAGAGTTAATAATTATAAAATGTATATCTGGGATATTGGGTTTCATAATTATCAGAGCTTGAATTATATAGGTCCATTAGGTCCCTTTTGCTAGCTCATAAAAAATCCTATAATGATACGACGTGCTTTTTCAATAATTGGTGACTTGTGTCCAATTATCAGATTGGCTGAAAATTTGATTGGATCAGATAATTCATGTCTGTTTATCGGTTGAATTAATTTTGTGAAAATTAATTCATGATAAACTTGTTGAATTATTAGGAATATTTATTTTCATAGAGATTATCTAGATATGACTGGTTTAATCTAATAATTTCTCTATTAGGTTATTTGAATTAAAACTGATGCTTTATCCCAAGAATCTCGGGTGGGAAATAAAGATTTACAGGGATCAAAAATCGTAAGTTTGACAAGCCGATATTTAGGTTAAGCCTACTGTTGGAGTAAGTTCGATAGACCGATCTGCCAGTTCGGCCTGCCGACCAAACGATTTATGGTCACGTATTTTTATGAGTGTATTTTATCAGATATTGATCTTGATTTGATCCTGTTTCTAATTTTTAAGGCCTTATTTGATAAGGACTGATTCCTAGGCCCAATCTCTATAAAAAGGAAAGTGAGACTCATTGTTATTTAGATCAGTTAAGAGATCAAAAGTGAGCATACTTTATTGTAAATCTTTGAAACTCCCTAGAGAACTATTGTTCACGAATCACGAACGATAGTTCAGTAGTTCTGGGTAAGATCTACTGATTGCAGGAGCCTTTCAGCAAACAAGGTTAGTAAGATCTAGTTAATTTATGCATATAACGTGTCAAACTTGTGTTTTGAAAAATATTCTAGTATAAAAAAAATTTTAAAATTCTACTGCATGCTATTTTTTCAACATTTACACAATCTAAATTTATATTGACAGTATTTTTCTTATACTATCGGTATATTCTCTATACTATTACAAGCTTACATAGCATTCCTTACTCATTTATGTCCTCTAAACAGTATTATTCCTATACTGTTTCAACTTCAAATAGTCTAATTTCTATACTACTTAACCTTAAACAGTCTAATTTCTACACTGCATTACTTTTGTGGTATAATTTTTATACTAAATAACTTTATCAGCGTACTTTCTTGCACTGTATTATTATAATACTATATAATTTTTCATATTATAATAGAATATTTTTCTTAAACTATATTTTTGTCTTAGCATTTGCTGCAATATATTTTGCAACAATTAGGCTTTCTAGCTTGTTTTTGTATCATTTATTTCTCGTATAAGACTATGGCATGATTTTTACCCTTAAAAATTCCATTTTTGTTTTTATGGACTTTATTGTAAAAATTGGATTAAGCAATAATCCTTGTTATGCATATTTCTGCTTACCATAATCCTTAAGTTATTGTATTTTTAAGTACTAAAAATGCTCGAGTATCACACGTAATATATTACTTTAATTTAGTTTCAATCCCTTCGTTAGTTAAATGTTAAATATCTAACGAAAAATTGTTAAATGACCACTTTAATAACCTACTCTAAGAAAAGGATCAAAAGTGAAATAAAATAGTAGATTAAGAACCAAAGGAGAATATTTTATCAATTTCTCGTTAAATATTTAACACTTAACTAACAAATAATCAAACTAAAATAAAGTAGTACTTAAGGACCAAAGTGCAACTTTTTAAATGTCGAGAACCAAAATGGGATTAACCCAACATTTTTTTTCCCTTCCCCTCTCTCTTTCACTCCCCATTGTTTTTCCATATTGCATTTTTTGCCTATATGTTCTTGTTTTTTGCCTTTCTCCCAAATATGACCCTCATAAATTTTTTTTCCTCTAATTGTGCTACTAAAAAAATTTCTTTTCATACCTCAAAAAAAAAAATTATTTCTTCTCATAATGTCATCTTTGGTTTTAATATAATGATGGAACATTTTGCATTTTAGTTTTTTTTTTTTGGCCCTTCATTTTTTATTTTTTATTTTTTATGTTTTATTTTTTTTTTTTGCTTTCCCTTCTTATTTATCCATTAGTTGGTTATGGGCCCGAAAATCATATATAACACAACGGAATTGTAACGCCCTGCTTTTTTGGGTTGTTTCTTAACTTTCTTAAACTTCATGTTTTTAACTTAATTTTACTTTCATGTAAGAAAAATACCAAATAATTTTTTTTCTTTAAACATACTTGAAAATTTTCTTGAACAATTGCGACTTTCGTTGCAATTGAAATTGAGACATAGCTCAACACTTGATTTTAAAATCATATAGAACATTTCTTAAACTCATTAAGAAATATTTACTTTCTTAAAAAAACTTCCACTAGTAAAACTTGAGGATTACATGATGGTTTTAAACTGTCATGTAAAGCATTCATAACGGTCAAAAAACCATCGTGAAATCATCTGTCATGGTACCAAAGAAACTTTTCACAACAGTTTTTTACCGTCATAGAATGCCGCTAATTGCGGGTATTAAGTGTGTTCTATAGGAGGCTTTCACGATAGTTTTTTAAAAAACCATAGTGGAATATGTAGATTATATGACGGTTTTCAATGAAAACAGTCATATAGTCTTAGTTAATTTTTACCTTCCACAACAGTTTTTGTAAAAACAGTGATGTAAGGTATAGTTTTCATGACGGTTTTTGTTAAAAATCATCATGGAAGATCAGTCATCAACCAAAAAAAAAAAAACCAAAGTTTCTAATTTCCCATGGGATGACCAGTCCCATATATTACCCACAAATACAAGGCCATGATTGCTAGTGAGTTTTAAGCAACAAAAAATATAAACAAATGCTATGTTGGCTATAGAGGATTTTCATCAAAGACATACACAAATGCATAGAAAGTAATTAAAACTAAAACTAAAACTAAAGTTAGAATTAAACAACTAAAACAAATTAGTTCATAAAAACCATAAGACAATTAAAACTTAAACAATATAACTAAAAATTAAATAAAATAAACATTAAAAAAAGAAATGGAAAGTTACCAAATGGCGGTCGGAGGCAAGCAATGGCGGGGTCATGGAGGTAATGAGCTCAAAGAGAAAAACACTTAGAGAGTTCATCAAACAGTAGCTAGCATCACATATACAAATACACATACAAACCATAAATAATTAAAACTAAAATTATATAGCAAATTTTTTTTTAAAAAAACTAAACAATAAAAAAAGAAACCAAATTTTCTAAACTGTGGTCGGACATAGGCCATGGTGGGTTCATGGAGGCAACGAGCTTAAAAAAAAGACACTTGAAGAGAAAAACCTTCACAAACGAGGGATAGTGATGAGCTCATAGGTTGTGGAGGCCTTGAGGCTAACAGTAGCATGTTGGATCAAGGCAAAGACGATAGTGGTGACGGTAGTGGTAGAGAGAGGAAGGACTTAAGGGTTAGAGAAAGAGAGGTAGGACTAGGTTTAGAGAGAAAAGGGTGAGTGCTGATTCAAATAAGAAAGACAGAGAGAGTGGGCCTTTTAAAATTCCACTGATTATGGTAAGGGTGGGCTTTCTAATTTTCACTGACCATCTTCTATGATGGTTTTTATAAAAACTGTCGTATAATATGCCTCCTACCACGATGGTGTTTTAAAAAACTATCATGGTATGTGCGGAATCTCGCAGGCATAACTGCTCGTGTTTTTTTTCCTTTATCACGATGGTTTTTGAGAAAAGTTCGTTAAACAAAGGTCGTGTAATCTCGAATTTGTTGTAGAGTTCTTATAAAATCAGTTGCAACATTAGTTGCAATATAAATTGAACATGTTATTCGTAAAACATTTCTTTAAAAACATTTCCTTAAACATTGACTTTCTTGAAACTTTTTAAACACTATATCAAATAGTAAAAAAAAAAAAAAACTTTTCTTTTACCCAACGAAAGACTTCTCGTAGTGGTATTTATACCAAAATCTTTGCATCTGCCTACCGCATCATTGAGCTCTTCAACCAATCTTTTTGGTCTCCTGTAAGACTACTTATACCATGAAAGAACTTAAAATGAGCTTACCCTCCATAAGTTCAAAATCTCACAAAACTTTATAACATTTGTCATAAAACTTTACTCTTAAAACTTTCTCGTAAAACGTATTTCATTAAACATTGTTCATAAGTTTTTCTTGTAAAATATTTTATATAAATGTTTTTTATAAAACGTTACTCCTAAAACTTTCTTCATTTACCTTTTCTTATAAACATTTTTCATAAAATGTTGTTCATCACATTTATCGTAAAACATTTCTTAGAATGTTTTTCATAAACACATCACATAGACATTTCATAACAAGGAATGCAAGCAAATCATAATGCATGATTCCATTTTTGTTCATTTATGAACTTTCAATTATGAGCATCTTATTATCATTTTTAACATAGTTTACTTTCTTACTTTAACTGCATATTATCATTATTATCTTTCCTTATCTCGTAAACTTTAGTGTTCATACCAACGTCAATAATCATAAGAACATAAACATGAAGCTTCACCTGTGGAAGACTTAAGATCATCAAACACCATAGTCACAACTTTAACTTTACTTGTATACCTCACATCAAGGAGATTGGTATAACACTTTCATATTATCGTTGGTTTACCTTCTTGTAAACTTTAGTAAGCATATCAAATGGTAACATATCATATGCCATAATTTATTACTTATATATTAAGTAGAACATATGCAATCATATTGCAAACCATAACTTGAACTTTAAAATATAATGTATAATTAAGGCAAACATCTTAAAACATAATAATTGTAAGCACATTGTAAACCTTTACTTGATCTTTTAAACTTTATACATATTAAATGCGAACATACTATTAACATATAGTTGCAAATACTTTGCAAATATTGTCTTGAAGTTTAAAAGTTATTGCATAACAAATGCATACATAAAAGATATTCTAAGCATTTGAAAATTCATTATTTTCATGCTGTAGGTGAGGTTAAAACTTACCTGACTTAGCACTAATATTCCTTATTCCATTCCTTTTCCTTTGGTTAGTTGGCTTTTGTGTCCTAATCAAACAACACCCGACTTATTAGCTAATTTTCTTTTTATCAATGTACTATATTGATAATGAAACTTAAACATTAACCGTTCTTTCCTTTTTACTTCTCTTGGTATCCTATCAGTTTACTCTTCTCTTTACTTTGTACCCTTTTGTTTTTAATTTGGTCACCTACCGGGTTACCTTTATCTTTACTTAACTTTGTAACCCACCAGGTTACCTTACCTTTCTCTTTAGTTAACTTTATAAACCATTGGTTTACTTTACTCTTAACTTTGTAACCCATAAGGTTACTTTTCCCTTTACTTAAATTTTTACTTAATTTTGTAACCATCGGGTTACTTTTCCCTTAACCTTGTAACCCACCAAGTTATCTTTCTTATTTCTCAACTTTAACATTCCTTAATTAGTTTACCATCTTTCTGGATGGTTAATTACCTAATGTATTATGGAAGATTTTTCATCTAATAGCGTTTAGCTAATTCAAAATGCTCAGCTCCGTTATTAGCCTTTTCCTTAAAAAATGTTAATTTTACCCTTAATAATTTTTCGTAAACTTTGTAATTTTACTAAATTCATTGCTTAACTTACCATCTCGATACTTATAGGTTCAGAAACATTCCTACTTAGGACATTTTCCTAAATCAAGCTTATCGGGTCCATTTTGGCCTTTTTATCGAAAATGATCATTTTGCCCTTGACGGGTAAACTTTCGAAACCTATTTAAAAACATAACTTACATTTCTTTGTGTCTCTTAACTTTATGAAAAACTAAATAATGTTTTTCCTTTTGTTAAATCCTATTTTGTCAAAACTTTACACTTTCCACCATAATGTGAACATATTGACATTTTTACCCTTAATATTTTTCTTCCCTTCTTTACTTGATAAAACTCTTAATCTTTAAAAACTTACACCATGTGGTTACTCATTGCCCACAATAGAGCAAGAAATCAACATTTCTTAGTGAAAACCCAGTTTCACAACATTTTATAGCTTTGGCACGAAACACAAAAATCTTAAAATTTTTGCCCTTGGGACAAAAACGACCATTTAATGCTACCACATTCATTTTTTTCAAGGAATTAAACTTTTGAAATATCCTTGTCTTGATTCAAACACTTTCATTACGTTCTTCATTTTATAAAAGTTTATGCTAAAGTTCTTTTAAAATTCATAACTTACAAACCATAAAAAATTTTGGAAAACTGTCCATGCTATCTTAACTGTTTCAATGAGTTCTACAACTTTCATGTTTTAGTTTTCTTAAAATTCTAATGTTTAAGGGGACTTTTTGACTAATTTTTAAATTTTCCAAACTTTTACAAATATTTGCAATTTAGTCCTCTTGAAATTTTGTAAAACTTTGTTCATAATAGTTGTTTTCCTTACTATTGGCTTATTCTAGATTTTACTTAGAGGGTAATTCAGCCTCTAAGTCCCTTAAAAATATCATTACTTAAAAACTAGTTCAACTTTGTACTTTAGCAAAGTTTTACAAACCCTTTTCTTTTTAGCATAAAAAACCTCATTTCTTGATCTTCTATCAACATTATCACCATCAACATCATCATATGACATAACAAATCATACCATAAAGTTTATTTTAAATGCTACAATCTAAAATGCACACCAAACACTTGATATGCACAACGAAACATAAACTTTTCAAACTAGAAGGTTAGAATTTTACCAAGGTTTTCCTTAAGCTTTTACACCTCCTCCTTGGTGCTTGTTCATGGCCAAAATTCCTTAGCATAATCATAGCAAAAACCCATTCAAAAACCCATCCATAACTTTTGAAGAAAACCATTAAAAATTCATAGAAAAAAGGTTGAAATTGTACCTTTAAAATACCTTAATCTCCTCAAGTTCAAGAACACTTGTTCTTGCTTCTTGAATGGATTTGGGGTTTAAAACATCAAAATTTTAAGTGAGAAACACTTGGGAAAAGGATGGATTTCATGGAGAGAGATGAAGTCCTTTCTCTCATTTTTTTTTCTTTCTTTTCTTTTCCTTTTTCATGCCTTTTTGCATGAAACATGATGGAGACTCATCTTTGTCTCCTTTGGAATTCCCCCACTAATGGAAAATGAGGGTGAGATTGTAACACCCGTATATTTTCAATACATTAAAAATGCAATAATTTAAGGATTATGTAAGATAAAAATACAGTTTAAGGAAAGATAAAAATACAGTTTAAGGAAAAATATTGTATAATAATATAGAAAATTATATAGTATTAGAATAATACAGTGTAAGAAAGTCACTGATAAAGTTTTGTAGCATGAAAATTACACTGCAATAGTAATACAGTGTAGGAATTAGAATGTTTAAAGTTAAACAGTACAAAAATTGGATTATTTAAGTTAAAGCAGTATAAGAATAATACTGTTTGGAGAATATAGAGGAATAAGAAATGCTGTAGCAATATAGAGAATATACCAGCAGTATAAAAAAATACCGTCAGTATAAATTTAGACTGTACAAAGGAAGATAATACTGGATTTACATTATGTGATGGATGTGGATAAGTATTGGAGGTTATTAGACCTCATGAATTGTATGGAAAAGAATACCGACAGTATAAGAAAAACACTGTCAGTATAAACTTAGAATGCGTAAAAAGTTTAGTAGGACAGCTTGAAAGTTTTAATTGGGCCACCATATCCACTAATGTTGCCCAATCACATTTGGCCACCCAAAGGAACCTAATTGATTACTAGGTGACTCATTACCTTTTTCTTTTAAAAAAAAAGAAA
This sequence comes from Artocarpus hirsutus, assembly GCA_946598075.1. Lineage (NCBI taxonomy): Eukaryota > Viridiplantae > Streptophyta > Magnoliopsida > Rosales > Moraceae > Artocarpus > Artocarpus hirsutus. The sequence goes on along the minus strand of CAMOHE010044292.1, from coordinate 27,367 downwards.
AAGAAAAGAAAAAAAAAGTGAATATATTCATGATAATAAGAGACCAAGACTTTGGTCTCCATGGTGCAAGGCAAGAAAAAAAATAAAGAGAACATGAAAATGAAGGAAAGAAGGAAAGTAAGAAAGAAAGAAAGAAAAAGAAAGAAAGAAAAGAAACTAAAAAGCCTCTATTTCTTCCTCCCAAAAACCGCCACCCCAAAGTAATTCTTTCTTAAAAATTTTGATGAATTCTAAGCTCCAAGTCATGTTCAAAACAAGTTCAAGACTAAAAGCTCAAGGATTTCACAAATTTTAAGGTAAAATCCAAACTTTACCCTAAGTTTTTGAGGGTTTGTGTTAAAGTTTTGATGAAATTTTTATGATGAGGTATGGGCTTGATGTCAAGGGGACTTTGAAGGATTTCAAGCAACAAAAAGGAAGGACAAGCCGCTAGCAAGGATTAGGTAAAATTCTAGTCCTTAAAGTCAAGTTAAAGTTTATGTTTTATGCATATTATGTGTTTGATGAAATGATTTTGGTCTATAGCATGTAAATGGACAATATGGCATGATTGATTTATGCTATATGTTGATGGTGATGACGATGGAAAGAAGAAAGTAAGGGTTTTGGTGAAATTTCAAAAGGGACTGAATTGTAAAGAAAAGTGTATTCTCGACAGATTTAAAAAGCAGCCAAAAAGTCCCCCTAAACATTAGAATTTCAAGAAAGTTAAATATGAAAGTTGTAGAATGCATCGCAGTTGTTAGGATAGTGTGGAGAGTTTTCCAAAATTCTATCCAGTTTAAAAGTTATGAATTTTACAAAATTTTAGGCATGCATAAAATTTCAAGAAATAAAACATTATGAAATGTTTGGAATTTGACCATGGTGCTTTTGTTAGTTTTATTCATTGTGAAAAGCTAAACGTTTTTGTATAAAGTGGTCATTTTTTGTTTTTGGGGCAAAAATGTAAATATTTTTGTATTTCGGGCCAAAACTATAAAATCATGTGAAAACTAAGTTTTTCACCAAGAAATGTAGAATTCTTACACTGCTGTAAGCAGTATGTAATTATAGATGATAAGTTTTAAAGAATTTAAAGTTTACGCAAGGAATGAATGAAAGAAAATAAGATTAAACGTAAAATGGTAATTTTATGAAAAATAGTCAAAACGGACCCAAAATGCCTAATGTCAAGAAATGCCCCTTAGCGGGAATTTTTCCATATTATGTAGGTAATGGAATGGTAAAGTTAAGCAATGAGTTTTATAAAATTACAAAATGGATGAAAAACCTGTTAGGAGTAAAATCATCATTTTTAAGAAAATGGCTAGAACGGAGTCCAACACTCCAATTTAGCATAATGTTCTTAGAACGAAAAATATTCTATAATATGTTCAGTAACAAAACTGTCATGTGAGATAAGAGATTTAATAAGGGATGTTTAACTAAACGAGAGATAACCCGGTAAGTTACAAAGTTAAGTAAAGAATAAGGTAACCTGATGGGTTACAGAGCCAAGTAAAAAGTGTAATAACCCGATGGATTATAGATTAAGTAAAAGGTACAGTAACCAAGTGGGTTACAAAGTTAAAAACAATGGGTTACAAAGCAAAGTAAAGAAAGGTAAAACAATAGTGTACAAATTAAGAAAAAGGAAATAACAATTAATGTTTAAGTTTCATTGTCAATCAAATAGATTGATAAAATGAAAGTTAACTAATTGGTCAGATGTCATATGATTAGGATATAGAAGCCGACTAATAAAAAGAAAAGGAAGGAAACAGGAACGTTAGAGCTATAGACAAATAAGTTCAAATCTCACCTACAGCATGAAGTAAATGATTTTCAAATGTTTATATATATGTTTGCAAACATGTTTGCAATTGTTATGCAAGTTGTTTTTAAAGTATTTTTGCATTTATTATGCAAAAAGTTTTAAAGTTTAAATCAAGGCTTGCAATGTACTTGCAACTACTATTTTTAAAGCATGAGTTCATTTAATATGCACAAAGTTTTTACAGACCATGTAAAAGTTTGCAATGCATTTGCAATAATTATGTTTAAAGTATGTTTTGCATTTTGTTAATGCATTATGTTTTACAGTTTAAGTAATTAGTTTTATGTTGTATTTGTTATGCAACAAGTTTTAAAGAGAACAATTATGATTTACAAATGTGTTTGCATATAATGTGTTAGCATTTGAAATGCTCACTAACATTAAAAAGAAGGTAATGTAAACACGATAAAAGAAAGTATCATACGAGCCTTCTTGTTGTGAGGTATTGAAAGTAAAGTTCAAGTTTGACCTCCTTGATGTGAGGTACATGACCTCAGTATTCGATGGTCCCAAGTCTTCCATAAGGAAAGTATTATGTTTATGATCTCATGATTATTGATGTTGGTATAAACACTAAAGTAAGATAAGGAAAGTTAAGGAACAAAGGATGGAAAGTTAAAGTAAGATAAGGAAAGCTAAGGAACAAAGGTAGAAAGATAAAGTAAGAAAATAATGTTTATAAAATACTTATAATTGAAGTTTATAACTGTGCATAATTGGAACCATGCATTATGAATTTGCTTGTATTCCTTATTATAAAGTATTTACGTTAAATGCTTATGAAAAACATTTTGAGGAATGTTTTATGTTAAGTGTTTATGAAAACATTTTCATGGTTATAAGAAAAGGTTTATAAATGACGTTTTATGAAAAGAATTATGAGGATTGCTACACGTTAAATGTTTTACGAAAAGCATTTATGAAAAATGTTTTAAAAATGTTTTATGAAAAAATGTTTATGAAAAATGTTTTTAGAAATGTTTATGAAAATCGTGTATGAAAAGTGTTATAAGAGAAAGGGTTTTTATGAGAAAAGTTTTAAAAGCATGTTTAAATAATCTGTGAGATTTTGTTTAAACTTATTAAGCGAAAATTTATTAAAAAGTTCCTTCATGCTGTAGGTAGTCCTAAGGGTGACTAGTAGGATGTGTGTGAAGAGCTCGATGTAGCGAAAGACAGTTGTGAAGGTTTGGGTATGGATACCACCACAATAAGTTTCTGTTGTACAGAGAAACGATTTTCCCACTATCTGATACAATGTTTTCAAAGTTCAAAAAAGTCAAAACTTTGATAAAGTCAACGTATTAAGAAATGTTTTCAAAGTTTTAAGATAAATTTTATGAACTATTTTATATAATTACAAAGTAAAGTTTTAAGCTATGATTTAATAAATGTTTCTTATTAAGTTTTAAGAAACGATCTGAAATAGTTTTAAAGTCAAGTGCTAAGTGAGGTCTCAACTTAAAATGTGACAAAAGTCACAATAGCTTGTAAGTATGTTTTAAAAGATGTTAAAAGGAAAAAAAAATTTATTCAGTATTTTTCTTACTAAGTAAGTAAGATTAATGTTTAAGAAAGTTAATTGACTGTTTGAAAAGGCAAGTCATGACAGAGGTGGCCCTCTTGTCCATCATAAAAGTAGCATCAAGTGGGCCCCTTAATAACTTTTTTAGTAGTCCAAATTTACACGACAGTATTTTTCCTCTACTACCGATATATGCCTCATATGGCCAGTATTCTTTCCTATACTATGTTTTGTGGTCCACATGCTTCCACTTCATCCACACAGTGTAATTCATATACTGCTTAGCTTTACATAATCTAATTTCTATACTTTATTATTTTATGTGGTATAATTTTTATACTACTTAACTTTTTACAGTGTAATTTCTATACTGCTTAACTTTATTAGTATAATTCTTATACTGTATAACTTTATCAGTGTAATCCTTACACTATATTTTTCTCATACTATATGATTCCCCACACTATATATTCCTTATGTTGTATTTTTGTCTTAAAATTTGTTACAATACATTTTATAACAATTAAGCTTTCTAGCTTATTTTTCTTATCATTCTTTCTTTATTTAAGACCATGGAATAATTTTTAATATTAAAAATGCCAATTTCACCTTTTTGAATTTTTTCGTAAAAATTAGATTAAAACAATAATCCTTATGCCATTCTTTATATTTAAAATATTTAACAAATTTTCAAGTATAAACGTATGCTCATAAAATTTTTACTTAAATTAACATAATTCCTTAACTAATGCATTTTTAATGCACTAAAAATTCTCGGATATTATATTCTATCCTCCTTAAAAATTTTCTTCCTCGAAAATCAAAACATTCATGGGTAGTTCATTTTCATATCATTTTCTTACTTTTTTTGTGCTACCTCTGCTTTGGTTTTCATCATAAAAACCTTGGCAAGAGATATACACCTATTTTCTATCATCATTTCTGTTCTTAATATACTTTCTTACATCATTACTTTCTTAATAAAAATGAAGTCTCCAACCTAAAACTTCATATACTTTTATCATTTCAGTGACATATTTCTTTGAATTATAACATTACATTTCCGCTGGTCAACTCTGTCTTTCACCATTTAAGCATAGTTTTCATGCATATTAAGGTTCGATATTCTACTTATGAATGCTATTCTCAAAAATAGGGTTTATTTTCATTCATATCACATCATGGTAATTAAAAGATTAGGGTCATGCGACCACAGATCCTTGATTTCCAATCTTATATCCATTTTAAAATTACATTTTTTTCATAATGCTCTCGTAACGTACTAATCTTTGGTTTTTATCCTCCAATCTAAGAGGCTTTTATTGATAGATTTAATACCATCATCTTGATCATAATTCAAGTTGTGAGCTCCTTAGCATATCTTAGCTTAGCTATGGAATGCTTGAGGTCAAAAGAATCACATAGTTATTCATCTAACATTTGTTTGCTTTCAGGCATTCAGCTCCATAAAACACTAAAAATCACTTTTAGCTTTCATTATTCCATTATCTTGATCTATTTTCCTTGTTTTGCATGCAATCAAGCTTAACAACTTCTAATAAAGTAAGATTCACTCAAATAGAAAACATCGTTAGGCACATAACATCATAACATGCCATGAGCTTGTCTTCTTGATTTTGAGCTTTTAGGCTAACTATTGATCATCATTGACTACGTTTGATCATCATTACTGACTTGGTCACTGATGGATAATAACTATTGTCGATTTATAGAACTACTTTAACATTTAATATTATTTTGATCCTCTAACCTTTACTTTTCCATTGCTCATCTGGGGGTGCCGATATCAAGGGCAACGTACTCGGTATTAACATGTAATCATTAAATACTAACATTTTTCTTATTTAACTTAACTTACTTACTTGAGCCATGATGTAGTGAACATCTAACAGTGCGAGAGGAGATGGTAGGATACTGCTCTGAAATGATAAAAGTGCAAGGATCCATCTACTCTATCCTCTCGACTACAAGAATTGGTAGGATACTGCTCTGTCCTTTTTGAATGGTATAAGCGTGTGATGGCAGATCAGCTTGTCGAACTTACTCCATCGGCAGGTTAAACTTACGATAAATGATCATTGTGAAATTTTTATTTCCCACCTCAGATTCTTAGGATAAAGCCTCAATTTTAAATCAAATAACCCAATAGAAAAGTTATCTGATTAAAACAACTATACCTAGATAATCTTTAGGAAAATAAATACTTCTAATAATTCAACAAGTTTATCTTGAATTAATTTATACCAAAATTAATTCAACTGATAAATAGACATGAATTATCTAATCCTATCAAATTTCAGCCAATATGGTAAGTTGACATAAGTCACCAATTTATTAGAAAAGCATGCCATATCGTTACAAGATTTATTATGAGCTAGCAAAGGGGACTTGATGGACCTATATAGTCAAGTTCTCGATAATTATGAAACCCAATATCCCAGATGTACATTTTATAATTATCAACCTAAATCTATTCCACTAAAAGCTTAGAGCTACGCTCTCGAACTATGTAGAATTATGAAGCCTGAAAAGCTAAGCCTCCATGACATATAATAATGTGTCGTATCCCTATAGTATTATCATAATTGACTTAAGGATAAATTCTGTCTTACTTTTCTGAATATTTTTCTCTTACGTTCCATTGTCTCACCTTTAGAAAACTTATCATCTAAAGACAGTATACCATTCGATTACACTTATGTATCTAAATGGTTGCACGCTTTAGTTTTTCAATTACAAGATGATGAATATAAGAGGATATCATCGTCTCCTAACAAGGAGCTATGGATTCCGTATCTATGAATAACAAGCCTACGCTATCAAGAGTCATGTCTCCAATGTACCAATATGCATACCAACATAAATTGTGGATGTCACCCTTTGGTACATCAAAAGACATAAGTCAAGACAATGGGCCCATTATTCATCTTAGGATTAAGATACAACATATATGATTCTCTAAAGTGAATTAATTTGCTGAGATAGAATTATTAATCCAAATCAATTACACTTTATGTCCTGATCTAATACATCGTCACCTATGACAATGTACCAATTTTTCTATTTGCGGAGTCCACCTCCGATGGCCAAAACAAACCATTTCCCATTAGGGATATAGACAACACAACAATCTTTGCATGAATAAAGCACCTAAGTTTATTCCCTTGATTGCGGATCTTGTTATTTAGACCGTCACCTTTAGAATCATGTCTTCCGCATAACCTATCCATCATATGCCTAACTCTAAAGGCTTAGACCGACAGTGTTAGACTTTTGTTTGCTTATCATACTTTCAACAAATATGAATATAAAGAGGACAACAATTTGGTATACGAATAATAAATAAATTCTTTATTGATAAAAATGTCTCCAAAAACATATCACATTTTTACTCCTTAGGGTATAGATGTCTAACAATCTCCTACTTGCACTAAGTGAGTAACTATGACAAATGTCACATCCCCATAGCTTTCACATGCCTCTCAAAAACTCTTATAGTTAGTGTCTTCATGAATGTATCAGTTAAATTGTCCTCGAATGTGATTTTGCATATTGCAACATGCCCCGCCTCTACGAATCATACGCTTGGATTTGCTCATTAGTGGAATCTCCTATAGGATTAGGAGGACACAGTGTTGTCAGCACAAATTTTAGTTTCTCAAAGAATAGGACAATATTCAAGTCCATTTCCAGTCATTATAGTTCTCACCGGTTAATTAGTTTTTGCTAAGTATCGAAGATAAAGCATTTTTAGACATTTTTAATCTACAATAAATAATCATATACTAAACATAAGCAAGCATACCATAATAATTTAGTAAGATAACACAATCATGTACAATAGACAAATGTGTTTATATGTCAAAACCTTGAAAATATCACAACCTTACAATTATAATTTCTAACTCGAAATTCAACAAGCCGCCTAGGGGAGACTTGCCAAATTTAATTATGGACACGGATTCCTTCCCAATTAATATATGCCATCCAGGACTCGTATGATCTATCACATATTAATAATGGCTTCTTTGGCCATCAATTTTATTAACAGAGCTCCTTAGGAAGGTTAATAATAAAATTAACATAAGAGTATAACCATCGTTTTAATATTTTATCCATGATTTATAACCACCACCTAGGGGTGTTTAATGATAAATCATGTTAAAATACCTTATCCTCTTGGAGATCCAACCTAGTATATGATGAAAACCTTTCCTAGGGGTCGAAACCACCATGTGCTACCTATGGACCAATGATGGAGTTCGTAAGTCCTTTCTTCAAAAACCTTCTTCCACTAAATCTTTTGAAATCAAGGTTTTACTTTTAGAACATGCATGAATAATTTTTAATGGAGGGCACTCCTTATTCTATATGGCATGTTATCAACATACATGGCAAAACATATTATAATCCAGACAAGCGAAGCAATCATGCAAAGCTACAAGCAAAATAATAATAAACAGCTGCAATGTTATGGTCCCACCCTATAGAAAAGAAATCAAAGATTACAAGAATAAATTGAAACATATTATTGATTTTTCATCTTTGAATCTTCAAATTGTATTTGTATCCTTCTTCACGTATTATCCATCCCCAAGTTTTCAATCCCACATGGATCGAATACTCCATATTTTTGGTCATATCTAAATTTAATGTTTCTCAGAATTGTCTCAAAAATGAAATCAAAATTGCAGTGAAAAGCACACCTTTTTTGAAAAATCCACAACTCTCTACTGGCATGTCTATCTATGCAATCGGTCTGCTAGTCGTGACCCTTCGGCTTGTCAAACACCACAGTTCGGCCCACCGGTCATGACAAATTGGCCTGCCGACTTTGAAATTTCGCCTTGCCTCCATAACTGTCAAAATTTTGCCCCAAAGATGGCCTACTGATCCTAGAGGTTCAGCTTGTAGGTCTACGATCATTGATCTACCGAACTTGAGGGTTTGGCTTACCAACCGAGCTGAATTCATGTCTTTCTAGAAAATACACTTTTAACGTAATTTTTCAATTTTATTTTCAACAATTCAAGAACATAAAATTAGAGACTCAAACAATGCCTGTGGAATGCTATCATTTATCTTCTATATCCATCTTCTAGATCCGTCTTTTAGATCTATTTTCTCCGAATGATTATTTAATTATAAAATTCTTACAAATTTAAAATTAAATAATAATTCCTAGATAGAGATGACAGTCTGCCATCTAAATACATGAAAAACCTAGATACACATTCTAGCCTCTAAGCAACCATAAACAGTATTAATTAATTAACAATTAAATAATAATTTAATCAACCATAATTAATTAATAAACATTCACCATATAATTCCACGACAACATAAATATATAAAAACCCTAGAGTGCCAACTCTCTAAAAAAAATTAAAGCATAGGAGAAATTAAGATCTCATAATTTACACATATAACATGATTGCAAACTCATAAATTACATAAAAACTATGGCTCTAATACCAATTGTTGGAAAAACAGTACGTAGCGAATATTTTAAAATTTTTATACCAGAGTATTTTTTAAAACACAAGTTTAACACACTATATGTATAAACTAACCAGATCTTACTAGCCTTTTAATGTTGAAGAGCTCCTTGGAATCTGTGAAGAGAAAGGCGTTCTAAAAGAGCCTCAACCAACTGGTCTTTTTTACTATTCTCTATCCACGATCGGAGTGCATGTGGGCACACAATGTATAGCTCTTCCTAGTGACTTTCCTTCCAATCAATTGAGAAAACCTAGAACTAAGGTTTGTGATTTGTGAACAATAGCTCTGAAGAGAGTTTCAGAGACTCACAAATAGAGTGCTCACTCTAGATTTTTCAACTGATCTAAATAACTTATGAGTCTCACTCCCTATTTATAGAAGTTGGCCCTAGGGGTTAGTCCTTATCAGATAAGGCCTTAAAATTCAAATCTAGATCAATATATGATAAAATCGCGTAAAAACGTGTGATCAGATTATCGTTCAGTTGGTGGGCCGAACTGGCAGATTGACTTGTCGAACCTATTCCATCGGCAAGATGAACTTGAAGACCGGCTTACCTAACTTATGATAAATGATCGCTACGAATCTTTTATTTTCCACCCAAGATTCTTAGGATAAAGCCTCAGTTTTAATTCAAATAACCTAATAGAAAAGTTATCTGATTAAAACAACAATACCTAAATAACCTCTAGGAAAATAAATGTTCCTGATAATTCAACAAGTTTATCTTGAATTAATTTATACCAAAATTAATTCAATCGATAAACAAACATAAATTACTTGATCCTATTAAATTTCAGCCAATTTGATAATTTGATATAAGTCACCAATTTATTGGAAAAGCACACCATATCATTACAAGATTTATTATGAGCTAGCAAAAGGGACATGATGGACCTATATAGTTCAAGCTCTTGATAATTATAAAACCCAATATCCTAGATGTACATTTTATAATTATAAATTCTAACGCTATTCTACTAAAAGCTTAGAGCTGCACTTTTGAACTATATAAAATTACGAAGCCTGAAAAGCTAAGTCTCTATGACATATCATAATGTGTCGTATCCCCATAGGATTATTCATAATCGGCTTAAGGATAAATTCTGTCTTACCTTTCTGATTATTTTTCTCTTACATTCAATTATCTCACTATCAAAAAACTTACCATCTAAAGATAGTATGCCATTTGGTTACACCTATGTATTTAAATGGTTGAGCGCTTCAGCTTTTCAATTGTAGGATAACGTATATAAGGGGATATCATCTCAGGATTAAGATACAACACATATCATTGTATAAAATGAATTGATTTGCTGAGACATAATTATTAATCCAAAACAATTATACTTTATGTCCCGATCTAATACACGTCACCTATGACAATGTACCTATGTTTCTATTCACGGATTCCACCTCCGATAGTCAAGACAAACCATCTCTCGTTAGGGATATAGACAACGTAACATTCTTTACATGAATAAAGCACTCAACTTTATTCCTTCAATTACAGATCTTATGATTTAGATCATCACCTTTAAAATCATATCTACCGCATAATCTATTCATTATATGTTTGACTCTAAAGGCTTAGACCGACAGTCTTAGACTTTTGTTTGCTTATCATACATTTAACAAATATGAACATAAGAGAAAAACTATTTGGTATATGAATAATAAATAAATTTTTTATTGATAAAAATATCTCCAAAAACATATTACATTTTTACTCCTTAGGGCATACATGTCTAATAGATTCCCCACAACATATATTCCTCATATTGTGTTTTTCTCTTAAAATTTGTTGTAATATATTTTGCAACAATTAAGCTTTCTAACTTATTTTTCTTATCATTCTTTTTTTATTTAAGACTATGGCACTATTTTTAATATTAAAAATCCTGATTTCACCTTTATGAAATTTTTCGTAAAAATCAAATTAAAATAGTAATCCAATCATATTAAAACAATAATCTATGTGACACTCTTTATGTTTAAAATACTTAACAAATTTTCGAGCTTAAACTTATGCTCATAAAATTTACACTTAAATTACTTAACATAATCCGTTAATTATTGCATTTTTAATGTGCTAAAAATTCTCAAATGCTATAGGAATAGAGTTTTAAAATTTTTCATAAACTCTTAGGATCTTTCTCATGATGCTATATACAATTATTGAATAAAACACAAACTTTTGGGTTTCGCAATATTTTTTTGGATAATCTCCTTCTAATATTTCTCAGCAAAGGTTTCTTAAACTCCACAAGGGAAAGCTTAAAGAACGCTATATGGAGGTTGGAAAAAAGTCTTCTAAAAATAGTACCCCCAAGGTATTATAGGCACAAATAGAGGCTTGAAATTTGAAACAGAATCCCCTGTGGATTCTAATTAGAGCACGCTAACTCCAAGATGTAGTAGGTGTTATCTACAAATTCTAATGATGGTATAATACGTGTCATAACTACGTCCAGCTGTCTAAGTCCTGTCCATCTAGTATCTTTCTATCTTCTAATTTTAGTTCAAATTGAGATTTTGTTTATTTTTACTTTTAAAATAAATATTTTCCATGATTTTCTCAATAATTTAAATTATCTCATAATTCAAATAATTATCTACAGAATCTATTTCAAAGCTTGAAAAAGATTTTTATCTATAACATGATAACAAACAGATTACATGAAAATCATGTGATCTATTTGTTTCCTAAAATCATGGAGTGGCACTACATAAACTCACAGAGCTCTAGTGTGTGGCGCCAAATGAACTTATAGAGCTCTAGTGTGTAGTGCCACACAATGTCCTTGTGGATTGTAGTGTGAAATTACCATTTTGCCCCTAGGATAAAATTTCCAATGATCCATCGGAGAGGATATTATGGAGCTAGCAAGGAGACCCAAAGGATATGTAATTTAAACTCTAATAATTATTTATAATTTAATTATCTCATAATTAAATTAATAATAATTATTAACTCAGGTTTGCACTACTATTGGAATCCGAGGTTGCACTCTTAAATTATAAACAGCATTATATGGAACCTTAAATATAAATGTTGTTGATAAGATCATCCATTATATAATCATTTTCCATGTAATAATACCCTCCACAACAATATTCATAATTAGAGCTAGTGTATAGATTTCTGTACAATCTCTGTAATTACATCTTTGTCCATAAGTTTGACTAATTCTCTAATGAGAGACCTATTTATGAACAAATCATAAATAAAGATATGGGTAATATTTGATATCTCATATCAAACAACGAGTACTCTTCATGCAAGTTTCCAAACTAATACTCATGACAATATTATCTCATCATCCTATTATGTAGGTGTCGTGGATTCCATGTTTTATGAATAGTGTTCCTAGTTAACTATATTAGTACGTCTCCAATATACCAAGATATTTATTGTGGATGTTATAGATCTCACTCATTGGCAATCAAAAGACATAGTAAATAAGTCTGAGTTAACTAATTAGCTCAGGATTAAGGTAAGATCCATAAAATGATTAACGTGGTACAATTCTAATTTCTTGTCATAGAATTACACAAGAAATTAAACTCTATCCTGGTTGAGGTTTAATGTATTCTAAACATACAAATGTCTCTATCCAGTAATTATCATATTACTATAATCTAGACAAGATCATTCCACCAAGCTATAGGCAATAGACGAATCACAATTTTAAGTAAAATAAAGTGTCCAACTTTATTTACTGATTGCAAACCAAAGTCTATACTAAGTACAAATAATCATATCTGATGTAATATGAATACTTTAATAGGTACTCCTTTATGATATTTACATATATATATATATATATTCAACAAAATATACCTATAGGAGAATAATAGGAATTTATTTTATTAATCATGCAATACTTTACATCTTATAATGGCCATGAGGAATCTACACTATGCTATATAAGCACCAATTCCAACATCCACTTCATTTAATTATTTTTCCCTATTGTCCTACAAAAGTAATTTATTCTCAAATGTCTCTCTATTTAACCTCCCAAATAATTTTTTCATATATCCTATAAACTTTCTATCTAATTTGCCAAACTAGAAATTTTGTTCCTTTTAATTTGCTAATATATATGTATTTAGAAAAAAAAAACCGACTTTTTAAGTAAACTATAAGAAAATTTAGACCTTTTAATAAATATCACGCTTTGATACACACGCGTTTGCGCGCGTTTCAACAATTCATTTAATAAAATGATAATTTCCAAGAGCCCTAAGATAATGTCACCTCTTTGGTTTTATTAAAAAG
>CAMOHE010044292.1:0-11105 GCA_946598075.1 Artocarpus hirsutus | reverse complement strand
TTTGTTCCTTTTAATTTGCTAATATATATGTATTTAGAAAAAAAAAAAACCGACTTTTTAAGTAAACTATAAGAAAATTTAGACCTTTTAATAAATATCACGCTTTGATACACACGCGTTTGCGCGCGTTTCAGCAATTCATTTAATAAAATGATAATTTCCAAGAGCCCTAAGATAATGTCACCTCTTTGGTTTTATTAAAAAGCAGAATTTTCAGATTTTGAAAAACTTAAAAACTACGTCACACCATACTCAATGTTTGGTCTTCCGAATTTGATTCTATCTCTCTTTCTTTCTCTGGCATCTTTCACTTTCTTTCTCCCCTTAGTGCCCTACTCGTTGCCAAAGAGATGTGCCCCTACGACCCTACCATCGATAGGGTCACTCTCTAACACTCTCTAACCCCTTGTCTGGCAAAAGTGGTGGGAATTATTTTTTCAGTTATAAATAGTATAAAGCTCTCACATGTTATAGTAATAATAAAAAAATTACAACAGTATAAAGCTCTCACATGCTACAATAAAAATCGTTCTAATTGATGGTTCCACTACCCTTAAATACTCCAACGACTTATCATTTTACTTTTCTCTGTAAAAATAAAACATAATTATAGAACCATTGTTTTATCTTTATTTTACAACAACGCCACTCTTTAACATATATTCATAGAATTTCAAGATTCAGTTCTTGTTCAAATCATGTTGCTCAACGTTATTGCAGAAAATTTTTTATGAATGCCATTATAATGATTCATGCTCTTACATTTTTCAAAAATAAAATAAAAAAAAAAAACTCTTACAATTTTTTTTATAACCGCTCATAACGTCTCTTTTTTTTTTTTTTCACATTTCATTAATTTTATTTAATTTTTCCATGTTTCTTTTTCTTTCTATATCCATCTCTCATTTTATCAAATTTTTGCACCTTTTTTTGAAATAATCTTCTTCTTCTCTCTAAAACTAGTTCTTCAACAGTGTGTATATATATAACAAACGTTTCTTCGCTACACTCTTTTTTTCAGATACATGATATTTAAATTTCAAAATTTAAATCTTTTTTCCTTTCTACAGCCTTCTTTTTTTTTTTTTTCTTTTGTGGTCTTATACACTATTTATTTTTTCTTTTTTCAACGTTTAAAGAAGATGAAGAGCTGAACAAAAAGAAGAAAAAGGTGTTGACACCCAGTATCAAAAAAATTGAAGGAATCAGTATTATTATGGTTTGGTAAGGATGTGTACATCGTAAAGTATGTGACTTATTTTATTTTAAGAATGAAAAAATAATTTACCAATCAAATAAAAGAAAAAATAGTTTAGAGGATAATTAGGAAAATGGTTAAAATTAAAAATGTTAATTTAAAAATTATAACATGTGAGAGATTTATACTGTAATGTCCTTTTACTTTTTATTACAATAATTACTAAGTGCTTTACATAATTTATAGTTTCAACCAATATGCTAAATAATTACTTAACAAAAGTAGGCAAGAGAAATTAAACAGATTTAGAAGCAATATGATTTAAGCGAGTGATAATGTTTATAATATAAAATAAGAAAAATGTTATACTCATTCTCTTTATCACTTTTTATTTCTTCTTCTTGCCACACATCATCCCACTATCTAATAAAAAATAAAGCACAAAAATAAACTATTGCTTTATGCTTTATTACAACTCTGCCATTCTTGATATATATATAGATATATATTAAAAAAAGTAGACATAGAAGAGGTTATATCAATTTCTTTAATACTAGAAGAGGTTATATTAATTTCTTTTAATAGTTTCTTTTAATTCTGATCACTTTTTAACACTATAGAAGAGGTTGTGATAATTTCTTTTTCTTTTAATCAAAATGTAGAATCGATTCCTTAAAAAAAAAATTGTACACACTACGCAATTTTTCCAAAATGTTATATAATACAACACATATTAGAGTGTTAGATAATCAAATTAGAATTTAAAGTTAGAACTAAAATATTATAACATGTAAGAGTTTTACGATGTAATATACTTTTATTTTACATTATAGTATATGAGAATTTTATACTATACTAGTTAGAAGTTAGTTTCCAAACACACTCTTGTAATAATATACATAAAAATGGTTTAAACAGTACTTTTTTTTTAATATTGTTGTTTTAAATTTATATATATATATATATATTTGTTTTTAAAGGTTATGTTTTTAATAGTTTTATTTTTTATAAAAGATTATTTTAATAATAATTCACAATATGACGTCAATCTTATTATAATTATAAAAGAAAACCACTCATCTCTTTATTTGATAGATGAACTATTCTTTCTTCTTAAAATAAAATGTCACACTCTACGATGTAGGAATCCTTACCAAACCATAATGATAGACTTCTACAATTTTTTTGACACTGGGTGTTAACGCCTTTTTCTTTTTCTTCTTCTTCTTCTTCTTCTTCTTTTTTTTTTTTGTGTGTGTCAAGCTTCTTCATCTTCTCTGAAGTAAAAAAAAAAGTAATTAGTACACCCAAAAAAAAAAGAGTGTAGAAAGAAAAAGGTTTTAATTTTAAAATTTAAATATCATATATTTGAAAAAAGGAGTATAGCGAAGAAACATTTGTCATATATACACACTGTTGAAGAATTTGATAAAAATTGTAAATAAAGAAGAAAAAGAAGCTGGAAATAGGGAAAAATTAAAAAAAAAAAAAAAGGAAGCAGGGAAAAAAAAGACAGAAGAGTAGTTATCAGCAATCGTAAAAAAAAAAAAAAAAAATTGAAGATACGTAAAAATAAAGCAAATGCATTTATGGCGCAAGCAAAACGAAAGAACCAAAGGAACAAGCAATATCAAAAAGCGAAAAGTTTTTTTTTTAATCCTTTTTTTTTTTTCTCTCCTCTCTGAGTTTGGGACTATAGCAGCATAGATGCCGTGGATAAAAGAAATATAGACATATATAATATGAATGTTAAGGAACAAATTTTTTGTTTAGACATATAATATCAATGGTTACATTTTTTTAACGGTTACTTTTACATTAGCCGTTTAATGTACATCTGATGGTTGTAAATAAGTGAATGGTTGATTAAAAAATAAATAAAAAAATTAATGAGCATTTAATTTATGAATCTTTATAAATAAGATTTGAATGTGTAACTTGTTTGTTAATTGTTGACGTGACGTTTTTATATTTTTTAAAAATAGTAATAAAATATAAAATATTGAGTTACATCATTCTTCATGATTTGGTCAATTATATGAGATTAATTGAAGCTTACTCGTGTTATAAAGGGAAAGATTTTGACACCTAATAATAATTAGACATGAAATTAATCAAGTGTATCGTTGGTTTTTGTTCGTCCTTTTTGTTGTTATGTTGTTTCCTCTGGTGAAGTTGTAATTTTTTCCTCATATGAATAAGATTCCTTCGTTTCTTTTAAAAAAATAATAATAATCAATCATCGAAAAATTTCCATACGGCAATGCATTTCAAAAAACAAGTTTCCATACGACAATGCATCTAAAAAAAAAAAGTTTCCAGCAATGATAGAATTTATAAGGTGTTTGACAAGGTGGTTAGAACTATTGGTTAAAACTGTTTTTGCTATAAAATGTAAGAGCTTTACATTGTAGCAATTTTTTTATTATTGCTGTTACATGTGAAAGTTTTATATTTTTTATAACTGAGAAAATGGTCCGAACCTCGATTACCAAACACCCTATTAGTTTAGTTGACCTTCTTCAGTGCAACTAGGACCATTTCTTCCAAGATGGCAAAAAAATGCGTTAACTTTCCATATGGCAATGATAGAATTTAGTTTTGCTGACCTTTTTCCATTGCAACTAACACGATTTCTTCCAAGATGGCAAAAACATGTGAATTGCCTTCTTGAAAAAAAGAAATAAAAATAATAGAATGGTTTGCATATAATTGTGTTTTTTGTAGTTGTTAATTTTGTTCTTATGGTTTTAATAAAAGATTGAGATGGAATTTGAAATAGAATGGAGCATACGTATAGAATACGAGATTGAGAAATGACAGTGTCGAAAAAGTTTCGTAAAAAAAATGTGACTTGCATGGTACAATTATGAGGCAATATGTGACCTACTCTACATGCTCTCCTATGTCAATTGAGATAGTCCTAAGGACATGAGGTTGTGCATATTTCATGTTTAAATTAGTATTTGTATTACACTAATTTAGAATGCAATATTCCTTAAAAAAACAGTATGGTTCAATTGTGAACTCTAAGGAGATACTGTCCACTTTCGATCAAGAGTATCTTATTGTGACCTAAAGTAACAATATGGTTTGATTATAACACAATGTGTGTTGTACCAGACATTCGATCTGTTTGGATTAAGATAGTCATAGGGACACAATATTGTACATGTGAACTTAAGTAACGATGTGTGATCATGACATAATATGTTCCCTAATGACATATTCTTTGTTAGCCTAAGAATAGCACCCAACAATAGCTACACAAAAGGGGGGTGAATTGGGTTTTTCGAAAACTTTTACAATCATTGAAAATTTTTAGAGTAAATAACTTGAGCAGTGAATATGCAAACTAAGCAATTTAAGCAGAGACAAGCAACAATAGAAAGCAATTAAGTAAAAAAGTAGAGTGAAGAAATGCTAATGCTATTTATAGTGGTTCGACGAATAAGCCTACGTCCACTGTCGCCGAGGAGAAACCTTCACTTGTCCTCTTCTATTATATGACCGTCTTTTTGGCATGATCACTCCTTTGTACAACCGGTGACTTGCTTTAACCAAGGCTCACCACTCCTTACAATGTGACAAGCTTCTCGGAGATTGCCTGACCAAGAATTCTCCAAATTTACAAGGCTTTGAAAGCCTAATTATGCTGGCAGAAATGTTCGTAACTTTGGTACACTCACAAGATATACACTTCAAAACAAAAAGATAAAATACAAATATGGTATGTGTTTGGAGGTGTGGATAATTCTCAATAAGAATATGAAACAAAATTAGGATCAAGAGAATGTGTAGGAGAATGTATGAAACAATGCAAGAATGCCTTTTCTAATGTTGCTTTGCAATACAAGGTCTTCCTTATTTTTTTTGCCAAATGAATCAAGGGTTTATATAGACCTCGAGAGCACATTTTTAGCCTTAAAACATGGCAAGTGATCAAACAAACCATTTTTAATGGTTTTCCAATAGCTTAGAAATTAGCAGCTATAAACAGTTTGGCAGGCCGATCAAAAGGATCAGAAGGTTGAAGTTTAAAGTGCTAAAAATTAAGTTGCCAACGGTTACCATATCGGCAGGCTGGTTCACAATTCGACAGGCCAAACTTTTGGTCACCAACAGGCTGAAGACAACTCGGCAGGCCGCCCAAATCTTTGTGGAGCAAGGTATTAAAACCCTTAGATCGTCAGGCTGAAACAGGGTGTTCGACAGCTCGACCAATTTTGGTTAGCAAGCCAATCTGCCTTGGGCCAAAATTTGCCCAAGAGACTTGTTTTGAAGCATGTTTTATGTAAACTTGTTTAAACACCTTTGATATAGTTTGTGTCACCTTTTCACATGCAATTCCAATTCAAACAATTTGAAAGCAAATATGCAAGACGAATGTAATGTGAGCATGTGCTCTTGAGCTTTCTTTTGATCATTCAAATTGAAAATTACTCACTTACAATGTGGACTATAAAATCTAAGTAAAGCTTGTATTCTTCAAGTCCGTGTGAGGTACTTCTAAAGGCGTAGCTACCTTTAGTCTTATTGAGCTATCTTTACTTGATTGCTTGAAATATAAGCTTTATGACACTCAAGATATTTATTAGTTCAATATATATTTTTGCACATATAAATAAAATTGTGTTTGTTACCATCAAAACAATATTAAAAAGACTTTAAGACACGTTGGAGCCAACAATCTCCTCTTTTTTGATGATGACTAAAAACTTTTTGATTGTCTCTAGAATGAATTTCTTTAGCTTCCCCTTAATATGTGCAAGTTTTATCAAAATATGAAAAATCTAACAAAAATTTGGAGAAACTCCCCCTTAAGGTAATATTCTCCCCCTATGTTTTTGAAAAATTTAAAAGTCTCCCCCTTAAAAAAAAAAAATGCTTTCCTTTACAAATACCAATGGTTATTGCAAATGCCAAAATACCAATTGTTTAAACACCAAACATAATATAGATACCAATTTATCGAAGATCATAAATAGAGTGTCAAATGCAAGTATACCAATGGTTATTGCAAATTCATAAGAAAGAGACAAATATAACAAGAACCACCAGCGTTATATCTCCACATGCATCAAACAAACTCCAAGCTCTAGAATTATGACAAACCACCAACCTTACATCTCCACAATAAAAAATATCATCAATTCTCCCCCTTTTGACATTAGCAAAAAGTAAACAGACAAAATCAACAAAAAGTAAACAGACGAAATATTGAAATAACATATAAATACCAAAAATAAATTATCAAATTGCCATAATCCAAAGAAAAAGTGCATAAAAAGTTATAAAGTTAAGCAAAAGTATGAAAATAAATCATAAAACAATGAAGAGAGATGTCATGGCTGACTGGAAGATTCTCCTCCAAAGTGCATTTCTCGAAGAAGAGTGAGAATCTCTTGTTGACCGGCTTGCAAGTTTGTAATGTTAGCCCCCATCTTTTGTTGTTGCTCGAAAAGGAGTTGTCGATGAGAGTAAAGTCATTGAAGAGTGATGGGCTCTTTGTCATCATCTTCTCCTTGAGCATCCATGTTGGCTATCTCTTTTTCTTTTTATTTTTCTTTGTCTTCTTGTATGCCTTGGGGAGCTGCATGGCCGTCGGCTGGCACCCATTGCCTGTGCACCTCCTTAAACCCTATCTTGCTAACAGTGAGGGCACCGAAGGATAATATGGTTTATAGTGAGCCACGTCCTTCTCATCATGTGTGCGGACATTAAAATAATGAAAGATTTTAGTAAGAAGCATACCATATGGCAATCCGGCGCTCTTCTTCCCCTCAGCAACATCAATCATCCATCAGAATAACATGAGAGGTAAATTTATTCTTGTACCACATAGAAGACTATAAATGAGGCGGGGGTCAATTAGGTGTACTTCATCCTTATGGCCGGCTCTAGGCAAAATATTGGTGGTAATGAGCCTATGAAGAAGTTGACTCCTAAAAGGTAAGAATGCTGCATTAAGTTTCCTAAGTAGTCTCATAATATCGTTTTCAAATATAGCTTTGGCCATATATAGTGTCTTTATTAACAATCCAAGACCTAACTCCATGAATGTGTTCTCCCTCCAATGGTATTTCAAGGATTTCTCCTAGGATGGTTGGTGTTAATTCAATAGTCTTATGTTCTAGCTTCACAACAATTTCTAAAGGATCATAAGATGTTTTTAGATTGGCATAGAATCCCTTCACTAGCCTAGGGTAAGTATCCTCTCTTAACGTCATAATATTTTTCTAAGTCTATCAAGGAGAATCTCAATCCCAAAACTAGCTAAATCTCTAAAAATTACACATTTACCATCATTAATTTTCCTACTCGAGAAAAAGTTCACAAAATGTTTGTTGGAAAATTCCTCTAGGGTTACCTCTTTATCGAAACTCTTGTTTACAATAGACTTTGTGTGCTTGAAGGCTCAAGAACTCAAAGCCATGATGAAGTTGATAAAGAGAAACCACAAAAGTGTAGAATGATAAAGGAATGTTTGCGGTTTGTAAAGAAAAAGAGAAATTTGAGAGAGAGAAAAGTGTAGAAAAGTGAGAGAAAGTGAAGGAAAATCTCAAAACTTGATTGAAATCACAAAAGAGTCAATGAATGGATGCTTGGGTGATGATTTTCTTATTTTTTTAGAGAGAGAGGCAGTTGTTTTGAGAGAGAAAAATTTGAGTGAAATATGGTTTGCTCAAGTTTGGGGTTATTTATACTCCGACAGATCAATAGGCCAAACTTGAGTTTGACAGGCTAAACTTTTCTAGTTTGATAGGCCAATGATTTTCATCGGCAAGCCAAAATGATTAGCTTCGACAAGCCGATCCTAAATGGTCGGTTGGCTGATGGCTATAGTTGAGCAATCGCTAGAAAAATGTAGAAAACACAGTTTTGGTCATATTTAAAAACTTAAAACCATTTCAAAACATAAAAAAAAAATGTCTAACAATAAACATTCGTTAAGGCATAAAGAATCACAAGATCAAACATAGAGATCATCAAGATTGGCATAAAGTACATCATTGATCAAGCAAATGCAATTCTAAAGGGTTAATCAATCCAAGTCCTCTTCTAAGTTGTGAAAAATGTTCTAATGCAAGAGGTTTGGTGAAGATATCTACTAGTTGATCATTTGTGCCAATAAATTCCAATGTGATATCCCTTTTAGGAATATGATCATGCAAAAAGTGATGTCTAATTTCTATATGCTTTGTGCATGAGTGACGGACTAGATTCTTTGATAGATTAATTACACTAGCATTATCACACAAAATTGGGACATGATTATAGCTTAGTCCTAAGTTCTTTAGAGTTTCCTTCATCCAAAGGACTTGTGCACAATAATTAGCCGCCAATATGTATTCAGCTTCTACGGTGGAAAGTGCGATCGTGGCTTATTTCTTACTAAACCATGAAGCTAATGCAGATCCTAGGAAGTGACAAGATCCACTTGTGCTTTTTCTATATATTGTACAACTGGCCCAATTGGCATTGAAGTAGCTTAACAAGTCTAAGTGTGTGCCTTTGGGATACCACAATCCTAGGTTCTTAGTACCACTCAAATATCTAAAAATTCATTTAATGGCATTACAGTGGGATTCCTTTGGATATGATTGAAATCTAGCACAAAGCCTTATACTAAACATAATGTCGAGTCTACTAGTAGTTAAGTATAGCAAGGATCCGATCATACCTCTATACTTTGTGATGTCCACTGCCTTGCCATCCTCATTTTTATCAAGCTTAATTGATAAACTCATAGGAGCTAGCATTGGCTTAAGATCCTCCATGTCGAAGCTTTTGAGAAGATCTTTCACATACTTGGCTTGATTTATGAAAATCCCTTCCTTTCTTTGCTTGATTTGAAGTCCAAGAAAGAAGTTTAATTCTCCCATCATGCTCATTTTGTATTCACTATGCATGCACTTGGAAAACTCTTCACATAGAGCGTGGTTAGTAGCACCAAAGAGAATGTCATCAACATATTTTTGACCAATAATTAAATCTTCACCTCTTGTTTTTGATGAAAAGTGTAGCATTCACTTTTCCAACACAAAAAACATTTTTAATCAAAAATTTACTTAGTCTTTTTTATCAAGCTCTAGGAGCTTGCTTTAGACCATACAAAGCTTTCTTTAACTTGAAAACCTGATTTGGATACTTATGGTTTTTGAAACCGGATGGTTGTGTTATATAGACTTCATCTAAAATGTATCCATTTAAGAATGCATTTTTGACATCCATTTGATAAAGAGTAAATCCTTTGTAGCATGCAAAAGCAAGTAACGTCCTAATGGATTCTAGACGAGCAACCGATGCAAAGGTTTCTTCATAATCAATACCTTCTTGTTGATTGAAACCTTGGGCTACGAGTCTAGCCTTGTTTCTCACAACATTACCATGCTTATCCTTTTTATTTCTAAAAACCAATTATAGATTGAGAACTAGGCTTAGGAACAAGTTCCCAAACATTATTTCTTTCAAATTGATTTAGCTCTTCTTGCATTGCCAAAATCCAAAATTTATAATTTTCAACTTGCTTAAAACTTTTTTGTTCAATTTGGGAAAGAAAAGCTAAATTGTTACAAATATTTTTAAATGATGCTCTTGTTCTCACCCCATGAGTTGGACTATCATGAGTAATAATATCGGTATGAGGGTGATAAGGGTGATACCTCCAATCTTTTAGAAATGATTGTGAAGTACCTTTTCTTTTTACTGTTTCTTCTAGTTGTTGATCATTCTTTGGTGAAGCTTGAATGGAGCCTTTCTTTGTATCAATTGCATTGTTTTTGATCTTTAGATTCTTCATTTGATTCTCCAAACCTAGATAATCATCATCATTTATTCTATCCATGAAGTATTAGTTTCATCAAAAATAACATGCATAGATTCTTCTACAATAAGGGTTCTTTTGTTAAATACTCTATAAGCTTTACTAGAGGTAGAATAACCAAGAAAGATACCAACATCAGATTTTGAATCAAATTTTCACAAATTGTCTTTGGTGTTCAAAATAAAGCATTTGCAACCAAAAACTTTGAAATAACCGATATTGGGTTTTCTACCCATCCAAAGCTTATATGGAGTTTTATTCATATTTGGTCTAAGAAGAACTCGATTATTACATAGTAAGACATATTAATAGCCTCGGCCTAAAATATTTTGGTAAACCATTTTTGTTAAGCATAGTCCTAGCCATTTCTTGCAAAACTCTATTTTTTCTTTCGATAACTCCATTTTGTTGTGATGGTTTAGATGCCAAAAAAATTATGTTCATAGACTTTTTCGTTGCAAAACAACTCAAAGGCATCACTATCGAACTCGCCTCCATGGTCACTTCTAATTGAAGTGATCGTGTAGCCTTGTTCATTTTGAACTCTTGCAAAAATATGAAAACATTTGTAATGCATAGTCCTTATTTGCTAAAAACAAAACCCATGTGTATCTTGAAAATCATCTACAATGTCAAAAGCATATTGTTTACCATCTAAACTTGTGATCATAGAAGGACCAAAAAGATTCATATGCAAGAGTTGCAAAGGTCTAGTGGTAACAATTTCAAAAATAGATTTAAAAGAGGTTTTGACTTATTTTTCGAATTGGCATACCTCACATACTTTGTCTTTTTCAAAATTTATCTTTGGTAATCCTTGAACAATATCATTTTTGGAAACTTTTGAAATCAAATGCATGCTAGTATGACCAAGTCTTTATGCCATAACCAAGGTTCATCGTTTAAGGCCCAAAAACATTGGTTTTATTTTAAATATTTTTTAATATCGATTGTATAAATATTACTATGACAGTCACCTATGAACACCACTTCACCATTGCAAACATTCTTAATTAAACACCTAGAAGACTTAAAAATTACTTTATATCCTTTATCACATAATTGACTAATGCTAAGCAA
>CAMOHE010044290.1:0-50244 GCA_946598075.1 Artocarpus hirsutus | reverse complement strand
CAGCACGGTGAGGTTCAGCTGCGCCGGAGTGGGAGATAAGGTTGTTCTTGTTCAGGTGTCGGGTTGTATTGACGATTTGCTGAGGAGGAGCGGGAGGAGCACGAGAGGATTGAAGGAGGGATTGGTTTTGGTGTACGACACGGCGGCGGAGGAGTGGGCCAGGGCTGCGGACCTGCCGGAGATCATTCGACGCGCCTCCTGTGTTTGCGTTGAGTGCTAACGTGAGCCTCGCTGAATGCTAAATTGCGCTGGCATCTAACGTGCGCGTGTCGTGGAATAGCGGACAACGATGATAGCCGTTGCGTGCCGTGCTAAAAGGGGGGGAAAAGCGTCGTCGTTTTGTGAAGGATTTTACTTTACGCAACATTATATTCATTGGTTATCCTTAACTATCAGGGAAAAGACAAACAACATACGATTGGTTGGCCTTTTCTTGCGGCTACTCAGAAACTTAAAAAGGTTGATTTGATTCTTTTACTTTTTGAAAAAGATAATGCAAATTATTATTATAATTTTTTTTGAGACGCGCTATTTATTTGCGTATATTTGCATATAAATGTCCGATTAAGTTGTTTACCATGTAATATATCCCTATATTTTTTATATAATATAAATGTCAAAGTTTACGTAGAAGAACCGTGAAGTGACCTCTCTTTTCAATTATTGCATATTGTGAATATTTGGTTCCCCCTATTTTTTAATTAAGTTTCCACCATACGTGATCCACAACCAATTGAAAAAGCAAAAACAAATTTTTATCCTTGATATTACCCATTGGTTTCGCATATTTTTTTAAATTTTAAAGTAACATGTTTTAAAAATACTTATAATAAATATTAAATTTTTATCTAAATAGATTATTTATTATATAAATAAGAATTAAGACTAATTATGAAAATTCTTTATCAATTACAACTCTTGTAACATTGTGCTTCTCGAACGTTAAAACATAACATTTGTTTTCTTCAATCTATGAAATATTAAGAAGAAAACTCTTTAAATTATGATTTTGACTATAAATGATACAATCTTACATTAATAATGAGATTGTTGAATAGTTTCTTGAGCTATAAAGCTGTTAATTTTTCTCGTGCAATCATATGAAAGTAAAAAAAGAAATTATTTGTTTCAAATTTTTTTTAAAGTTTTTCAATTTATATTTTCATAATGAAAATTTTTAAACTACATCAAATTTTCAAAGGATTATTTTCAAATCTATCCTCGAATAATGTCATTAATTTTACTTTTTAGCTCTCGACTTTTAAAATATACTATTTAATTTTTTTAAACTTTGTTCTATTCGTAAATATCCTTCTTTCCATCCATTTGTAGAATATTTTTATATTTCTCGCCATTCTCACCCCCCATGCACACAAAACTATTTTATATTATTTTGCGCCCAAATTTTCTCCTCAATTTTTTATTTTATTTGCAAATAACCTCATTCTACTAATTTTGTTTAGCTTTACAAGTCAACGTCATTTTTCTTTTAACTTCAGAGAGACCTCAAACATCAAAAAGAGTTCAAGGAAAAAAAAAGTTCAATAAAAAAGAATTATTTTTTGCAATAGGTGAGTCCTAACTCAAAATAAAAGAGCTTAAAGAGGGAAAAAAAAAACCCTCACAAAATTCCTTAAAAAAATAAAACTCTTGAAGTTTCTTAAAACAAGAACACATTATTTCAAGGAATTTTGTAGAGGGTTTTGTTTTTTTAACAAACCCTTCCTTTTGAATTTTCTTTGAATCTGTATTTAAATGAGATGTTGCAAAAAATATTCATATAAGTTGTGGGTATATAATTTGCTTTGATGTGGAAATCAATTGGAGAAAAAACAAATCCATTTATTAAGCCAAACAAAATTGGACTGCAACGTCCTATGTGGTGGTTAGCAGTATTAAATAAATATATAATATAATTTACAATTCCATTTCAAAACAATAAAACATTGCCTATGGGTCTTTGAAATATATTAGAAAACAAGAACATGTTTTAAATAACATTCTATAGTTTTAATGTAGCATCAAATATTAAAATTACAGTCATCATCATAATATAATTCCCAATAACCAAACAGATTAACGCAGCCATTACTATAGATTATGAATCTTACATGCTTAAGCAAATACAATAGGCTAAGATATTCTGACATGACACGAGCATTGCTTGTTAGACATTTATGCCTTAAGGAGTAAAAATATAATATCTTTTTGGAGACATTTTTATCAATAAAGAGTTTATTTATTATTCATATATCAAATTGTTGTCCTCTTTATGTTCATATTTATTGAATATGTGATAAGCAAATAAAAGTCAGAAGCTATAACTCTAAACCTTTAGAATCAAACATATGATGGACAGATTATACGGAAGACATGATTCTAAAGGTGACAGTCTAAATTATAAGATTTGCAATCGAGTGAATAAAGTTGGGTGCTTTATTCATACAAAGATTGTTATGTTGTCTATATCCTTAAGAGGAGATGGTTTGTCTTGGCCATCAGAGGTGAACTACGTGAATAGAAACATTAGTGTATTGTCATAGGTGACGATGTATTGGATCGGGACATAAAGTGTAATTGATTTGGATTAATAATTGTCTTAGCAAATAAATTCACATTAGACAATCATATGTGTTGTATCTTAATCCTGAGATGAATAGTAAGCCCGTTGTCTTTACTTCTGTCGTTGATGTACCAAAGAGTGACATTCATATTTTATAATGGAACGTATACTGGTACGTTGGAGATATAACTCTTGATAGCGTAGACTTGTTATTCATAGATATAGAATTCATAGCTCCTCTTTAGGAGCGATGATATCCTCATATATGCATTATCTGGTAATTAGAAAACTAGAACGCTTAACCATTTGGATAAATAGGTGTAACCATATAGTATACTGTCTTTGGATGGTAAGTTTTCTGATAGTGAGATAATGGAACGTAAGAGAAAAATAATTGGAAAGGTAAGACAGAATTTATCCTTACACCGATTATGGATATTCTATAGAGATACAATACATTATGATATGTCATGGAGACTTAACCATTCGGGCTTCCTAATTTCACATAGTTTAAGAGCGCAGCTCTAAGCTTTTAGTTGAGTGGTGTTAGAGTTGATAATTATAAAATATACATTTGGGATATTGGGTTTCATAAGTATCAAAAGCTTGAAATATATAGGTTTGTTAGGCCCCCTTTGCTAGTTCATAATAAATCCTATAACGATACGGTGTGCTTTTCTAATAAATTGGTGACTTATGTTAAATTATTAGACTGTCTAAAATTTGAGTTAACTATATTTAATAATTCATGTTAATTTATTGGTTAAATTAATTGTGTAATTAATTCAAGATAAATATATTTGTCTATCAGTTGAATTAATTTAGTAAATTAATTCAAGATAAATGCATTGAATTATTATGGATAATATCTTATTCGTATGGGTTTATCTGTATATAACTATTTCAATCATATAACTTCTTTATTGGATTATTTGAATTAAAATTAAGGCTCTATGAAAGATACCCGGAACTAATAAGATATGAATTATCTAATTTGTTGAGATAGTATCTATCGGATCAACTTGTAAAGTTTGAATTAAATTTGAACTCGGGGATCAACGACGACGTGGTCGACCGTAGCAGTTAGAGTCCGAGTCTATCTACATGGATTAGACTTTGAAACTAATTCAAACTCAAATTTTGAGGTCTTATCTGATAATGATTGACCTGGGGTCCAACCTCTATAAATAGGAAGTGAGACTCATAAGTTATTCAGATCAGTTGAGAGATCAAGAGTGAGCACTTTATTCTGTGAGTCTTTAAAACTCCCCTAAAGAGCTATTGTTCACAAATCACAAATGGTAGTTCTGGGTATTTCTCAATTAGTTGGAATGAGAGTCACTGGGGAAGAGCTTTTCTACGTGCGCCCACACGCACTCTGATCTTGGATAGAGAATAACAAATAAGACCAGTTGGTTGAGGCTCTTCTAGAATGTTCTTCTCTTCTTCAATTGCAGGAGCTCTTCAACGAATAAAGTTAGTAAGATCTAGTTAATTTATGCATATAACGTGTCAAACTTATGTTTTAGAAAATATTCTGGTATAAAAATTTTTTAATTTCTACTGCATACTATTTTCCAACATTGTTGTCATCTACTCCTCATCGGACAGGTTACACTGAACTCCACATGAGAAATGAAAATAATAAGGAGGAGCATTGACATGCCCAGTAAGGAATACCATTACTCACTTTTAGGTTTTATTATTTACCACAGTATTCATCTTATGAGATTCATTATGATCATATCTTGTAGATACCTTACATTAATTATTACAAATTTCATCCATACACATATGTACATATATCATGATTAATCAATTTTCCTAGGTATCCACAATGCAATGAAGTATCACATTTCTCAACTCAATGAAACCCAAAGGGGCGTGTTTGATCACTCTATTAATCATTCCAAGAGTGTCAGGTGAGGGGACTTCAAGACCCGATACCTCACCAAGTAAATTCTTATACAGTGTGTTCTGAGACTTTCGACCCAAGGAAGCTCCGTTGCCTCCACATTAGCCCTCTTTAAGTCTTACCATTCCTCTCTAATCATTCATTATGTATAGAGTCAGTGATTCCTAACATGCTTCTCAATTATATCAATTCATGTCAAATCAATTTATTCTTGCTATATAATACAAGACAAGTTCCAGATTATTTTATTATGAGTAATATCTATATGCATATAAAATATCATATACATATCTTGCAATGTAAAGATCCAATTTTAATCAATCAAAACCTAATAAAAGATGAGTAATAGAACCTATGCCTCTATGCAAAAGATCCACTCACAACTTGCAGCTTACACATTCAAGTTCACCAGATGAGCTCAAGTACGTCATTATCCTAGATGTATTCAAATAAGCATATTATGTTCTCCATGTTGGAATACCAAAAATAGAAGTTTTGGGACATTTCCTAGCCTCAAAATAAAAAAAAATAGAGTTTTGGACTGTCCGGTCGGCCTGTCGATCAACTGTTTCTAGCCTCCTAAACAAAACTGCTATTTTTGGACCCTCTGTCAACCTGCCGGTTTATAAGATCCAGCCTGCCGGTCCTATTTATTGTTCAGTCCGTTGAACTTTAAGTTCAGTCTGCCGATCCTATACACAGTTTAGCCTACCGAACTTCAAGTTTGGCTTGCCGAAATTGTGGCTATCCGACCTATCAATCTACCAAATTGGCCCACCACTTGAAACTTCTAAAAAACTAGAGTTTTCCATTTCCGAGGATTTTGAGCTCCAAAGCTCGATCCTACTCATTTCATCAATTCTTAGACTATAAGAAATGTACAAAATCCTTAAAACATCATGTTTAAACAACTATAAACCATTTCCTTTAAATCTTTATGCCTAAAACATATCTAAAATCTTAGAACTTTAATTTTTTGCAAACTTATGCAAAAATATATTTCAAATCTGAAAATACTCAAACTTAGAGCAATACAATTTTGTAGGTACCTAGAGTTTCAAATGTTGTTTATGTTGAAAAAATAGTACATTGTGGAATTTTAAAAATTTTTATACTAGAGTATTTTTTAAAACACAAGTTTGACACGCTATATATATAAATTAACCAGATCTTACTAACCTTGTATATCAAAGAGATTCCTCAATCGATCAAGAGAAGGGTGTTGTAAAAGAACCTCAACCAACTGGCATTCTTTGCTATTCTCTATCCACGACCTGTGTGTGCATGGGCACACTCGTACAGCTATCCAGAGGTGACTCTCCTTCTAACCAATTGAGGAAACCCAGAACTAAGGTTTGTAATTTGTGAACAATAGCTCTCAGGAGTTACAGAGACTTACAAAATAGAGTGCTCAATCTTAATTTCTTAACTGATCTAAATAACTTATGAGTCTTAGTCCTTATTTATAGAAGTTGGGCTAGGGTTAATCCTTATCAAATAAGGCCTCAAAAATTTAAATCAAGATCAATATCTGATAAAAATTGGTCTAAAACACGTGATCAAAAAATTGCTCGGTCGATAGACCGAACTGGCAGATCTGCCTACCGAACTTATACTATCAGCAGGCTCAACTTAAACATCGGCTTGCCAAACTTACGATTTTTGATCTATGTGAATCTTTTATTTTTCACCCAAGATTCTTGGGATAGAGCCTCAATTTTAATTCAAATAACCTAATAGAGAAGTTATCTAATTAAAACAGTCATATCTAGAAAATCTTTAGAAAAATAAATATTCCTAATAATTCAACAAGTTTGTCTTGAATTAATTTAATCAAAATTAATACAACCAATAAACAAACATGAATTATCTGATCTTGATAATTCAACAAGTTTATTTTGAATTAATTTTTCATAAAATTAATTCAACCGATAAACAAACATGAATTATCTAATCCTATCGAATTTCAGTCAATCTGATAATATGATATAAGTTATCAGTTTATTAGAAAAGCACGCCGTATCGTTACATGATTTATTATGAGCTAGCAAAAGGGACTTGATGGACCTATATATTTCAAGCTTTCGATAATTATGAAACATAATATCCCAAATATACATTTTATAATTATCAGCTCTAACGCTACTCCACTAAAAGCTTAGAGATGCACTCTTGAGCTATATAGAATTACGAAAAGCCCGAATAGCTAAGTCTTCATGACATATCATAATGTATTGTATTCCTATAGGATTATCCATAATCAGCTTAAAGATAAATTCTGTCTTACCTTTCCAATTATTTTTCTCATACATTCCATTATCTTACCATCAGAAAACTTACCATCCAAAGACAGTATACCATTTGGTTACACTTATGTATCCAAATGGTTGAGTGCTCTAGTTTTTCAATTATAGGATAACGCATATAAGAGGACATCAACGACTCCTAAAGAGGAGCTATGGATTCCATATTTATAAATAACAAGTCTACCCTATTAAGAGTCATGCCTCCAACATACCAGTATGTGTACCAACATAAAATGTGGATGTCATCCTTTGGTACATCAAAAGACATAAGTCAAGATAACAGGCCCATTGTTCATCTCAAGATTAAGATACAACACATATGATTATCTAAAATGAATTGATTTGCCGAGACAGAATTATTAATCCAAATTAATTACACTTTATGTCCTGATCCAATGCATCATCACCTATGACAATGCACCAATGTTTCTATTTGCGGAGTCCACCTCCAATGGCCAAGACAAACCATCTCCCGTTAGGGATATAAACAATATAACAATCTTTACATGAATAAAGCGTCGAACTTTATTCCCTTGATTGCGGATCTTATAATTTAGATTATTACCTTTAAAATCATGTCATCCGTATAATCTATCCATCATACGCCTGATTCTAAAAGCTTAGACCAACAGTCTCAAATTTTGTTTGCTTATCATATATTCAACAAATATGAATGTAAAGAGGACAATGATTTGGTATATGATTAATAAATAAACTCTTTATTGATAAAAAGTCTCCAAAAACATATTACATTTTTACTCCTTAGGACATACGTATCTAACAATCTCCCACTTGCACTAAGTGAGTAAATATGAAAAATCTTGCATCCCTATAGCTTTCACATGCCTCTCGAAGAATCTCCCAGTAAGTGTCTTCATAATGGATCAGCTAAATTGTCCTCTGATGCGATTTTGCACACAGCGACATGCCCGCCTTCTACGAAATCCTTTATCACATGATACTTCCGATCAATATGCTTACTTTTCTTGTAAAATCTTGGTTCTTTAGCATTAGCTACTGCCACACTCTTATCACAATACAATGATACCGCCTTATCCATACCAAGACTACCTTAAGATTCCTAAGAAACTTGCATAGCCATACTACTTCTTTCGAAGCATCAATGGCTGCTACATACTCAGCTTCATCGTTGAATCCTAAGTACAATCTTGCTTCACACTTCTCCAAGCAAGGGCACCGCCACCCAGAGTAAACACAAAACTTGAAGTTGATCTTCTTGAATCCAGACAGGATTGGAAATCCAAGTCAATGTATCCTAAAAGAGTCAAATCCTCACCTGAATATACAAGCATATACCCTCGAATCCTTCTTAGGTACTTGAAAATATGCTTGACCACAACGTAGTGGTTTGGTCCTAGATCCGATTGAAATTGACTTACAATTCGACCGCATAACAAATATCTAGTCATGTGCAAAGCATGGCATATATGAGACTACCCACTGTTGAAGCATAAGGCACATTCTTCATGTATTCTCTTTCTTCATCAGACTTTGGAGAGTTTTTCTTAGAAAGAGTAATTCCATACCTAAATGGTCCCACTTTTCTTAGAATCTTGCATTGTAAACCTTTTGAGAATTTTATCTATGCAGGACATCGTTTTGTTCTTCGTATCCCAAAAAATCTGGATACCAAGAATAAAATTAGCCTCACCTAAATCCTTTATGTCAAACTACTTGGTCAACCATAATTTGATCGATGATATCACCCCAACATCATTGTCAATTAGTAAAATGTCAGCTACATAGAGCAATAAAAAAACCACCTTTTCATCCTTAATGTGTTTGTAGACACGTGGTTCGTCCACTTTTTATGCAAACCCATAAGTCTTGATCACTTGATCAAACTTTCTATTCGAAGAACGTGAAGCCTGTTTAAGTCCATAAATTGACTTTAACAGCTTACAAACTTTACCCTACTAATCCTTAGCCTTGAACCTGTTTAGTTGCTCCATATAGATGGACTCATCAAGATAGCCATTTAGAAAGGTCGTCTTGACTTCCATCTATCAAATCTCGTAGTCGAAAGCGACAGCTATGGACAAGAGAATGTGGATGGATTTCAGCATGGCTACAGGCAGAAAGGCTTCCTCATATTTGATTCCTTCCTTGTGTGTGTATCCCTTAGCTATAGCCTGAGCCTTATAGGCTTCGATCTTTCCATCCACTCCTCTCTTCCTTTTGTAGATCCATTTACACCCTATGGGTTTTACCCCTTCAGGAAGATTTACAAGCTCCTAGACCTGATTAGTCTCCATAGACTACATCTCTGTGTTCATGGCCTCTGTCTAGAGTTTCGAATCAACATCCTCCATAGTCTCTTCGTAAGTATAAGGATCCTTGTCATGTTCATCTAGTATACCCAAGAATGCCTCACCATTGAACATATACCTCTCGGGTTGACCCCTGATCCTCACACTATGCCGAAGCCCCTTAGGTTGTTGTTTGTGTTAGATTGGTTTTTCTATATCGATTGGAGTGGTTTCATTTAGAACCGCCGGAGTGATCAAATCACTCGCTAACTCCTTAAGCACCACTTTATTTCGAGGCGTAAAGTTATCCATGTAACTATCCTTAAGAAAGGTTGCATTAGTTGAAACCACGACCTTTTTTTCCTTTGGGTTATAAACTAGAAAGGTTGCATTAGTTGAAACCACGACCTTTTTTTCCTTTGGGTTATACAAATAACCCCCTTTGGTCCTTTTTGGATATCATGCAAACACATAAACTTCTAAACGTGCTTCCAACTTATTTGCATCCCTAAACAAGACATGAGCTGGACATCCCTATATGCGAATATGATTTAAGATGTTCTCCTCCATGTCCATAATTCATGAGGAGTTTTAGGAACTGAGTTTGAAGGCATATTGTTTAAAAGATAACATGCGATTTATAGTGCATATACCCAAAAGGACAATGGTAATGATGAATAACTCATCGTGGACCTGACCATGTAGTCCTATTTCTTCTCTCAACTATGCCATTCTGCTACGGAGTGCCCGGAGCAATCAAATGTGATAAAATCTCATTCTCTAATAAGTGTCCCAAAAACTCATCAAAAAAGTATTCATACCTTGATCGGATCGAAGTGCCTTTATGGGTCTACCCAATTACTTTTCCACTTTAGCCGAAAAATACCTAAACTTGTTATAAGTTTTGCTTTTGTAGTGCATTAGGTACACATACCCATACCTGGAGTAATCATCAATAAAACTGACAAAGTACTCACACCCTCCTTGAGCTTGGATGTACATAGGTCCGCAAACATCACTATGCACAAGTTCCAAAACCTCTTCAGGCCTATTGCCTTTAGACTCAAATGGTCGTTTGGTCATTTTACCCTCTAAACAAGATTCACATTATGGTATAGATTCTACCTTTAAGGGACTTAAAGGTCCATCCCTTACCAACCTTTGAATCCTATTTAGGTTAATATGACCTAGTCGTAAATGCCAAAAATAAGTCTTATTAGAGTGAGAAGTTTTTAGTCTTTTAGAGTTATTTTCATTGATCTCAACATTAAGCAGTAAGTCCATCTTAGGTATGATAAAATATAGATTATTTTGCATCCATCTAGAGTAGAGAAAAGATTTGTTTTCATAAATCACCACTCTATTATTAAAAGAAATCAAATAAGAGTTTTTAAATAAACAAACTATAGAAATTAAATTCGTTTTAAGTTTAGAAACATAAAAACAATCTCGTAAAATTAAATTCCTATAATTATCAAAATACAAATAGACGTCTCTCATTGCTTTAGCTAAGACTAAGGATCCATCGTTCATCCGAAGCGTGAAGTCTTCACGAAGCAAACTTCTAGTTTCTTTGAACTCCCTATAGATAAACACAGACATGATTAGTTACTCCAAAATCTATGACCCAAGTGTCATTAGATTCCTCAACTAAACAAGTTCCAACAACCAAAAGATCACACCTACACCTTGGGAAGGGAATTCGTTGCAATTCTTCTTTATGTGCCCGACCTTACCGCAGAAAAAGCACTTAAGCTTCTTAGGGTTCTTCTTTATGTATCCAAATGGTTGAGCGCTCCAGTTTTTAAATTACAAGATAACCCATATAAGAGGATATCACTACTCCTAAAGAGGAGCTATAGATTCCAAATCTATAAATAACAGGTCTACGCTATCAAGAGTCATGCCTTTAATGTACCAACATGCGTACCACTATTAAAATATGGATGTCACCATTTGGTACATCAAAAGACATAAGTCAATACAACAGGCCTATTATTTATCTCAAGATTAAGATACAATATAAATGATTGTCTAAAGTGAATCGATTTATCGAGATAGAATTATTAATCCAAATTAATTACACTTTATGTCCCGATCTGATGCATCTTTACCTATGACAATGCACCAATATTTCTATTCGCAGAGTCCACCTCCGATGGCCAAGAGAAACCGTCTCCCGTTAAGGATATAGACAACATAACAATCTTTATATGAATAAAGCGTCCAACTTTATTCCCTTGATTGCAGATCTTATAATTTAGATTGTTACCTTTAAAATCATGTCATCCGTATATTCTATCCATCATACGCCTGATTTTAAAGGCATAGACTGATAGTATCAGACTTTTATTTGCTTATCATATATTCAACAAATATGAACATAAAGAGGACAACAATTTGGTATATGAATAATAAATAAACCTTTATTGATAAAAATATTTCCAAAACATATTACATTTTTACTGTTTAAGGCATACATGTCTAACTGTTTAACCATTAACGAACATCAAAAATACATTTCTCATAACTTTTACACTAAAACACAACTTCAAATCAAAGTTCAAGTTTAGAATTCTAACCTCAAAACTTAACTTAAAAATATGGCTTGATCTTGAAAACGTCCAAACCTTCTTGATCCTTGAGTTTGTGAAAGGTTATTTGCAGATGTTGGTGAGAAAATAACTTAGAAATCTTAAAGGTTGTTTGAGTTTTGCCTTGGTTTTTCTCTGCTTTGTGTCAAAATGGAAGAGAAAAAGAAATAAAGAGGAGAAGAGAGAAGCAAGGAGAGTGAGGGCGAGATATGGTGAGGAAGAGATAGAGATAGTCTTAAATAAAAAGAAGAGGAAATAATTACAAAGAGATAGGCATGTATGAGTAGGTAAGTCCTAGTCTTCTTCAAAGACTTTTATCACATAATGCCAATATGGCATTTTTATAAATAAATTGAATAGTAAAAGCTTTTGGAAATTTTTAACTACAACAAAAATTCCAATTAATATGTTTTACACATTCAATTTTACAAAATCATAACTGTTAGAATAACGGGTGTTATAGTTCCCCCCTCCTTTAAGAAATTCCATCCCCAAAATTTTTATACAACTATACATGATATTAAAACAAATGTGGGTATTTCCCTCTCATTTCAGACTGAAGTTCCTAAGTGGCTTCTTCAACATCATGATGTTGCCATATTACTTTTACTAAAGGAATTTCATGATGACGTAAAATTTTCACTTCATGATCTAGTATTTAAATTGGAATTTCTTCACAAGTCGTATCTCTTTAGATAGGAAAATCTATCCACATGATAACATGTGATGGATCTGGCTCATATTTCCTCAACATCGACACGCGGAATACATTATGGACATAGGGTAATTGAGGTGGCAGGTTTAAATGGTAAGCAAGTGATCCAATTTGTTCTATAATCTCAAATGGTCCTATATACCTTAGTGTTAGCTTTTTTTAAGACCAAATCAAGATACACCACGTTTCGATTCGATTTTACTTTCATAAATATATAATCTTTGACCATGAACTCTAATGGTCACCTCTTTTTATCCGCATAGCCCTTCTGTTGGCTTTGAGTTATCTTAAAGCATTCACAAATAATCCAGATCTTATCTATTGTTTCCCTAATAAACTGAGGTCTGAGATCAAGGCGTTCTTATTTTTCAGCCCAAGATAGTGGAGATTTACAAGGCCTACCATATAAAGCCTCATATGAAGCCATTCCAATGCTTGTCTTATAACTGTTGTTGTATACAAGCTCAATATATGGTATCTGTGTGGCCCAATTGGTTCCAAAGTCCAACATATAAGCTCGAAGCATATCTCAAGAATCTGGATGATACATTCAGATTATCTTTCTATTTGAGGACTAAAAGCAGTACTAAAACTCAATTGAGTTCTCAAAGCTTTCTGTAATTTTCACTAGAACTTCAATGTGAAATGTGTATCCCTATCAGAGACTATTGACATTAGTATATAATGCAATGTCACTATCTTCTCTACATACAACTGACATAGCTTAGAGACATTATAGCTTGTTTTGATTGGGATGAAGTGGGCTGTTTTTATTAAACAATCTACAATTACCCAAATGGCATCATGTCCCATTTGAGTTCTAGGAAATCCAGTAACAAAATCCATTGTCACATGGTCCCACTTCTATTCTAGAATAGGTAGGCTCTTTAGCTCACCTCTAGGCTTTTGATGTCCCGCTTTGACTTCTTGAAACGCCATGCACTTAGAGACAAAAGTCGCTACATCACATTTCATTCCCCACCACTAATATAGTCACTGCAAATCCATATACATATTAGAGCTTCCAAGATAAATAGTGAACTTAGTGCGGTGTGCTTCATCGAACTCTATATGCCTAAGATAAAGGTCTTCTAGAACAACCAATATTCCTGTATGAAGTAAGAATCCTTCTGGTTTAATCTACCATCCATCTAGTTGTTCATCATTTTGTATTTGTTCTCATATTATATATCCTTCGTCATGTTACTATCCTTGTTTTATTTGTTGGATCAAAGCAAGGGTAGCTATCACATTGAACATGAAGGCTCTTTCATTATCTTCATAATATTGCAAGTCTCCAATACTAAACTAGCCATTATCCCATTATTCTTACAACTCAAAGCATCTGCTACTGTATTTGCTTTACCAAGGTGATATTGGATACTATATTCATAATCCACCGTGTATTCAATCCATCTCCATTGTCTTAGATTGAGATCTTTCTGAGTAAATAAATACTTCAAACTTTGGTGATTGAAATAGACCTTAAACCTTATGTCATATAGATAACATCTCTAAATCTTAAATGCGAAGACCACAACTGCCAACTTAAGATCATGAGTAGGATAATTCCTCTCGCGGGGTTTCAGTTGGCATGCAGTATAAGCAACTACTCGACCATGTTACATCAGTGCACAACCTAATCCATTTCCCAAGCGTCAATGCATATAGTGTAAGGCTCTTCGTTATTGGGAATGACAAGCACAAGTGTATTAGTGAGTCTTTGCTTTAGTTCCACGAATGCTTCCTCACATTTATCATCCCAAAAGAACTTAACATTCTTCCTAGTGAGTCTTGTCAGTGGAGAAACAATCTTCGAAAAGTTCTCTACAAAGCACCGATAGTATCCAGCTAATCCAAGAAAACTTCAGATCTCTAATACATTCTTCAGTTGTTCCCAATTCAACATGCTTCAATTTTGGAGGGGTCCATAGAAATGCCTTCTTCAAAGACAATGTGTCCTAGAAACTTGACTTTTGTCATCCAAAAGTCACACTTTTCCTTTTTTGTATATGAGCATTTTCATAGTGTCATCAACCCGAAATTGTTATCATAATGTAGCGGTCAACAACTTAAGCTTATATGGTTTCCCCTTTTTTGAACGTTGAAAACTTTATGTGTGAAGTTACATTGAAAACCTTATATTAAATTGGAGTCCAAATTTTGTGATGTAAATTATAGACCCTTATAATTGTTCGAGTGCTACAATTCTTTTGTTGATCATAAATAGTGATTCTGCCATTAAACAGCTATTTTGTTTTGAAACTAGTTTCAAAATGGTCCCTTTTTTTTTAAGTTTTAAAATCTCCGTAAACTATATGTCAAAAACAGTTTTAATAAAAATTTGCTTTATGGTAGTGCCTCATTCTAACAAAGACTAGAACTTCTATGTTTTCCAATAATTTATTTTATGTCTTTATCATTATCGTTTGTAGTGATTTTGTAAACTTTATTGATTAAACCATTTTTATAAATCTATTTAAAGTCCTTTTTAGAGCCAAAATTTTCAAAAAGTTTCTTCATGAAAATTCGTCATCTCATCGAGACTTAAATTTTCATTTTTTACAAAAATCAAGATTAAGACATTGTGAGGGTCGTTTCACTCAAAAACATAAATTGCACTAATAGTGTTGCAACCAACGTTGCAACACCTCGTGAAACACCTAGCATAAATAGTTTCAGAATCAATCACGAACTATACTAAAATTGCTAAAATGATTTTGCCACACAATAAACTAGGCATATTAACTTTTAGAAATCAAAACCGAGTAAAAATGAAATCTACACTAGGGGTATTTTAATCGATATTGCAATATTGTGTAAAACACTCAACGAAAAAGTGTTGAAACAACCATGGATTTGCTCTACAATTACTACTAAAACCTAAGCATACACAAAACTAAGTGGATTCAAACTTATAAAATAAAAAATGGAGCATAAATGAAATCTGCACTATAAGTATTGTACAATTACATTGCAACACCTCCTCCAACACCTAACAAAGACAGTCACTTAATGACCATAAATTGTATTGCAGTTTGCTAAGACGGTCTTGAGAGACAATAAAATAAATATTTTAACTTCTGAAATTAAAAATTGGGCATTTGTGAAATATATACTTTGGGTGTCGTACAATGTTGTAACATCTCCTACAACACTAATTAGGACAACTTCTAGAAAATGCTAGAAATATCATTTTTGAGTTGTGATTTCAGTTTTTAACATTTTACATAAAATCATGTATATTACTATGAGTTAAAAAGTTCCAAGTTTGAGAATACTTCAAAACCAACCTTAAAGTAACTATTTTTAAGCTCAAATGAGTAGAAAATATTTCTAAATACAAAACTACAACTTAGATCTAAACTTTTCAACTGAACATGTATAAACAAAAACTACATCTATACAAACTTACAACAGCCATAACATATGCATAAAAAAAAAACCATAAACTATTCTTAGTCTTAAAATGAGAAAAGTCAGAGTTTATACCCTTTAAGATCTATCATTGAGGGATTCCACCAAGCTTCTTTCTTAATTTGTCTAAACTTTTGGCTAGTGATTTCTAGTGGGTGGGAGAGTAAATTTTTAAGAAATGAAGGAATAAAGAACCGATCATTCTTAGAGAATACAAGGAAGGAAAAACTTTCTTTCTTAGAGAAATAGAAAGAAAAGAGAAAAAACTAATCTCTTATTGATGACAACTCCTTATATAGACTTAATACTATTTGGTCTTAACTTCCTAATCTTGGTTTTTAAGCCTCCAAGTAAGCTTTCAAAGTGTCAAAAATCATTCTTAGAGGGCCTAATGTGTGGCGCCACTTTCTTAAGGGAAACAAAGAGAAAACTTGATCAATAAATCATGTCCTATCCAACTTTAAAGAATAGTACAAGGTATGGTCTCCTTTCGGAAGACAAGATCTACTTTTTGTGGATTTTTATTTTTTTGACCTTTTGGAGACTTTGTCTCCAAGTTTCCTTTGAGCAGATACTTTTTGGACTGATAGGAGAAAACTTGTTAGCTGGTAGGAAATTGATTCTGTCGAGTTTGCTCAACACAGTCTAAAACTAATATTTGTAGAAATTAATACCGAAATAGACTCCTAATTGCAAAATAAAATAAAATTTTTGATCTTAAAATTATTAATAGACTTCATGAATATAAACTTTATCATTTCTATATTTTACTTTCATATTGACCTAGTCTTTAACGGTATCAATTTCCAAACCTGAATAGCATTTTCATCGAAAATGTTGCTCGCCTAACTTTGATTTTTTAACTAATAGACAATTAAGGATTTTTTCCAATATGTTACTAATATCGTACCATACTTGAAAATTCTTATAATTTAAAATCTCATGTTATTTATAGATTGAAATTTCTTCCTTCTTAACTCGCGGTAGAAATTATCAACCGAATTATTTGATCACACAAGTTAGTAAATTAACTTTAGTATTTTTTATAGAATTTTTTTATAGAATTTTGGAATATTTAGATTAATTCCATAAATCTTTTAGTCATAAAATCACACATGAGGCTTTTTAGGAAAATTCTTGACTTAAACATGTGAATTATACTATTTAATTTTAGGATTTTCTTGGTCATTATACAAATTCACTTTAATCATAGAACCATGAAATTTCATGAAACTTTAAATAAAATAATTTTTTTGGGTCTTTTAGAAAAGCCCTCAACTCATGTACTTGGATTCTATTAGAAACCAATCAAATACTTACTTATTATACTGAAATCTATGCTTACAACCTATGAACTCATGCTTCTTACAATCTTAGTAGTGTAATCACAGAAAATTCCTTAATTAATTATATTTATTAATTACTTAGATTTTTTGCGATATTACAACCAAAAAATTAAAGCTTGGATTCACCTATGCCATAAGAAAAAAAAATATTGGTAGAGAATATCACTGCCATATCTTCACATTATATATGATATTATAAGGCTCTGTTTGAAAAATAAATTCAAATTAATAATTTGATTTGAGTTATATGATTTGAATTAAGATTTAAGTTAGTGATTTAAATTATTATCCTAATTGATGTTTGGATGTGCATTAAGTTTTAATCTGAGTATAGAATAAAATTAAAATTTGTGTTTGGAGAGGTAGTAAAAATAGTTTTTTAATTTATCAACAAATCTAATAAAATCTTAATATTAATGATCCAAAAAATATGCAATATGGATCTTAATTTATTCCTCTCTTCACAAGGAACACAATTAAAAAAGAATCATCTCATTTGGATATCAAATGAAGAAGTTATGATTTTTTTCTCAAATATAGAAGAGAAAATTTTAGCTTTTGCTGTAGCAAAGATATCCGAGTATTAAGAGTTTAGTGGGTTCAAAACTCTAAAAACCTAGATTTTTTATACTTATTTGATTTGGATTTTGGGGAAAACAAATACTTATTCAAAGGATTCTTGATATTCGAATCTAAATTTGAGTCCATTGAGTCCAAAAAAATATGTAACAAATGAACCCTAAATATATCCCAACTAGTATCTAGTATTTATTGCGGATACCGATCAGTTCTAATTCGTATCCACTATAATGTAGACTGGTTAACTAGCATCTAGCAACGCCGACGCTATTGAGATACTCAAAAAATAAAAAACATGAAATTACCAAAAAAACACATCGCATAACATGTTGCTTAAAATAACCCATGCATCTCATTTAAAAAAAAATGTATTGGAGATTACCACCATTGAGTCGTGACTGTTGTGTGAGGGCCGACTAATCTAATCAAAGATCTCTCCCTCTACAGTGCCAACTCTAGCAAACCCGACTAGAATTTTAAGCTTAGCACTGCAAGGACGATCGTCATTGCAAGTTGGACTATTTTGTGACATTTTCTTCTCGAGTTGGTCGAAAAAACCCTTGACGTTGTTGCAACAAGCATGAAGATCTCCCTTGGCAAGGAGAGCAACATCCACGGTTGACCATCCACAGCCAGCATCGACAGCAACATCGAGACTAGTGACGAGAGAGCATCTCGTAGAGACTGAGAAAAATAGATAAGAGAGGGAAGAGAAGGAGAAAGAGAGAGAGAGAGAATTGAAGGAGAAGGGGTGGGGGTCGACGGCTGGATTGTAATGACCCCTAAGCTAGGCAGGTAAAATCTAGGAGCCAGCTAGCCTAATGTGTTAATTAAATTAAAATCTTGAAAAAATACTAAGACAACTTCAAAATATAATCTTAATTACAGATTGGACAACATCTTTATACAAAATACTCAAGATCAATTACACATCTTAATATTTCTAAACTCCTCATGAGATCTTAGACTATTCTTGTTCAGTTAACTAGAACCTCTACTAGAAAGCTACCTGCATCATGAAAACTATATAAGCAAAAACTCAGTAAGTAATCCATATTATTCTACTTCAAAATAATTTTTAACAATAATTTTAGGTCCCTCAAGTACGATGCTAATCTTGTGTTATTAGAACCCTTACTTCTTACTGCATTGGCCTCTACTATGGGAACTCTTCTTCCTCAAGGGTTTTGGCCAACAAAACAATAATTATATTGGTTCATAGAAAGCACAAAAATTCACAACAT
Organism: Artocarpus hirsutus; assembly: GCA_946598075.1. Taxonomy (NCBI): domain Eukaryota; kingdom Viridiplantae; phylum Streptophyta; class Magnoliopsida; order Rosales; family Moraceae; genus Artocarpus; species Artocarpus hirsutus. The sequence continues at coordinate 31,295 of CAMOHE010044290.1, read as the reverse complement.
GTACACAAAATACTCTAGCATAAAATTCATCAAAAACATATTCATAAAACAAACATAATAATAATCATCATAATAAAATTTCAAATCATTCTTTCCCAAAATACTATTGTTCAAGCTGCAGTGGAGGTATACTTACAAAACTGCTTTAGAGGTAGGATAGAATTCTCTCTATTTCATCCTAGTTTTATTTTCTCTCTCCCTTTTTCTTCTGTGCATACCTCCTTCGAAGAGTGCTATTATAGCTCCCTTTTTAATAATACATTATTAAAAAAGTTAAAAATGTTGAAGTATATCTATTGTAAATTAAAGACTTAAAAGTAGTTATATTACATAGTCATTAGACATTTTCTTGTCGGTTCAATTGTTTTTGCTTCAGAACTGAAATGATAAAAAACTATTAAGATATATGTTTAAAATAATAAATGATTTTTAAGGACATTTAATATAAATTAGTAAATATGTTTTATCTTGTGGTCAACTTTTTTGGGTCCTGTGTTTTTGAATCAATTGTTGTGGCGGCTGGTAGTTGTAGTAGTGGTATCGAAGGCTAAACAATTTTTGTAGTGGTCTTAATTTGATAATAAGACTAACAACATAGGAAAAAAGAAAAATTAAACTGGGAAAAAATCAAATATGAAAACAACAATACTTTATACAAAGACCGTAAAAAAGGACCAAACAACGATAATACAAAAAGAAATGAAGACAGAAGCATGAAAAGAAGGATTTTTTTGCTGAAATGATAAGAAGTCCAGAGTAAAAAAGATAGGAAAAAAGAAATGAACAGGAACATAGACATAATATAACATAGCAAGTGCTAGGATGATCAAGAAGCTACCGTTTAAAACAAAAATAAAAGACTTAGATATAAGCAAGACTAAAGAAACATGCCAAAGGGCTGAAGTAGATAAATAATGTACAATGTTTCCTATAGCTACCTCAAAAGTGTTTTTGCAAAGACAAAAACACCAATGACAACCGCACAAGACATGTACAATGTAATAAAAATAATAGTTGTTACATATATTATTATATGTACATAAAAGAAAATAAATAACTGGAATAAAATATGAAGGAACTACCAAATCAATGATTTGCAGCTTTGTTTTGAAAAGCCAAAGAACAAAAACAGCTAGAAACCAGAACTAAAAATAAGTTAGTATCTGCAAAATGTTAACAAGATTAGGCACAAACAAATTATAAATTATTGACAAAAAGAAACAACAACAAAAAAAAAGACAAAATAAGTCAAAGACAGGAAGGACTGAGGACAAAAAATAATCTAAAATGTTTTCTCCACAAAAATAATAAAGAATCCAGAGATAGGGACAAAAGAAGAAGAAGCTGATGAAAAACAAACACATAAGATCACACTATTAGAGGAAAATGACCAAGAAGGCAGTGGCACAGATCAGTGACAACACTGATAGAGAAAATGTTAATTAACAATTAACTCTATATGTGGATCAAAGATAGTGAAAAAACAAAAAACAAAACAAAACAAAAATGACAGAAAATATTGAAAAGCAAAATCAAAAGAGAATCACAAAAAAAGGTGTAAAAGATTAAGTGACAAACGTTATACAAAATTTGTGTTCAAATGATGTGAAAATATTCAGGGCAATATTTGGACTAACTATATAAAAGTCAATATGCAAAAAAGATATAGACATCATTGTCACATAAGAAAAAAAAATTAAAACATAAGATACAAAAGTAATAAACAAAAACAACCATAGAACACAATATGATCTAAACTTCACTAATACTTACTTTAAAGTATGAGAAAACCTTAAGTTTACAGAAACAGAGCAAGAGCAAGTATGTTTAATCATTTTTTATTCATCAAAATGAAAATGATGCACAAAAGCAATATTATAAGATTCAATACAAACTATGAACATTTATTAATAGTAGAACAAAATAATAGATCAACAAAGGTTTCAAAAGAGATAAAACCCATATTAATTAGAAGACAGAAAAATAATAAATTTAACATCAAAGACAAATATCAATGAATAGTAAAGCAATTTGTTATGAGATGACATAGATATTAATGCAATTTTGCATGATAAAAAAACTGAAAAGAGCTTATGCAGAAAAAAAAATAATAATAACTGGATTTTGCTCAAAGCTACTTTGAACAACAAACTATTGGGCATGGAAATATCAACAAGGCAAGTGTAACAAAAATAGGCAGGAAAACATGAGAGTAAATGAACTGAGAAAGGGAGCAATTGAGGATGAAAGTAAATAAACTATGAACTAAGAGGAAATGAAAGAGAGGAGACAGAGCATATACAGAGAAGAATAATATGAAATAGCAGTATTTATAGACAATAAAAGGAAACAAAGTTACACAATATCAAAGCAATTATAGTAAAACACGTAGCATAATAAAACAATTTTAGAGTACCAAAAGTGAATAATTCTTTACCATTTGCTAAAAAACCATAACTTTTTGTCAATATTTTTTTTCCAATAAAATAAAATTAAATAATAAATAAATAAATAAAATCACCTCAACCAAGTATAACTGAATTTTCATAATGTTTTTCTCTTTTTCACCCTGCATGAAAAATTACAATATTGATAATCGATTAAATACTTTTTTTTTTTTATCGGATGCATAAAAATTTGGAATATCAAAAACTTATTAAATACATCTGTAAAAGATAGCACAGATCAACAATTTAAAAAAGTTAGATAATCATCAAGATCATAAATGCAAACTAAAAATCAGACTAAAAAAAGCACACGGATTTACCTACTAACTGGAGCAACTCATTCCCATTGAAGATCCACGAAGGAAACAGATGCCCTCTTTTGAAGACAACAACAAATTAAAGGGGAAAAAATTTAAAAAACAAAAGAGAACATAAAAGAAAACAACAGTCATAGATCTAACAAAAAGTTAGATAAAAATTACAAACTTCGAATCAAAAATTCAAAAACTCAACAAAAAAACTAAAATCACGGAGGATTTTAAGAAAGGGCTTTAAGAGAAAATTTTTTTGGTCAAATGGCCTCTTTTATTTTTTTTGGGCATTAAAAAATAAATTTTTTTGACATAAAATTTGCTCTAATTTTTTTTCCATTATGTTAAGGCTCCTTATTTTGTTACAATTATTTTTTTTATTTTTAAAAAAAAATTATGACATTTTTTTACCTAAAAAAGTGTGTTTTGATTTAAAAAAAAACTATTTTTTTAATTGAAATTTTTTTTCTTTTAGCTTTTTTATCAAATTATTCCCTAAAATCACACACAAACAAAACAAAAAAGGGGGGAAAATCAATCATACAACAAAGGATCAAAGAGAGAGAAGGAAAAAAAACAAAATCCACTTATCCAACCCAGCACGAACTAGAGAAGAAAAGAAACTAATAAATCGAAAAGAAAAGCAGGAAAAACAAAATTTCAAATGTAAAAATAAATAAATCATAGAAGGAAAGAAGAAGAAAAAACGCACAACTAAAACAAAAAGAAAAAGAAAAAGAAAAAGAAAGAGATCGACCATAACAGGAAGCAGCCAAAACCAAAGAGAGAAGAAAAAAAAAAGACATTATCCATCAAACCGAATAACCAAAAGCAAAACAAAACATACAAGAGGAAGAGTGGTGAAGAAAAACAAAGAACGATGCACACAAAGAGAAGCACGAAAGGGAATCGGAGAAGAGAATAGACATTAGAGTTTTTTGGGCGTGAAATGACAAATAACCCAGAAGAAAAAGGAGAGAAAGAAATAAACAACCAAAGGCAGAAACGTAATTTGACACAGCAGGAACCAAAATGTCCCAAAGCCATCACAAGAAGAGATAAGAAAAAAGGAATAATAAGGCGAAACCGAAGAAAGCACAGCAAAAGACTAAAACCAGAAGATCACTGTACAAACTACAGTAAATGGTACCTCTTCTTTAGTATATAATAATACGTTTTAGGCCCATATATCTTGGGTCTTTACGGAAACAGGGAAAAGCTCAAGGACGAGAAAAGAAGAAAAGGACAAGAAGAGTAGAGGCGCAGGCGAGGAAAATAAGGAGAAGATCAAAGGGAGAACGGAAGTGTCTCCAGCGGTGGGCTATCGTGGGACGTTGGAGAAATTGCGAAGAGGCATTTTCGTAAATAACAGAGACAGTGAAGGGTATTTTCGTGTATATATGCTAGGGGCTGGGTTAATAATTAAACTGCACATAATTACTAAGGGAGGGTATTCCAGTCGTCACAGTCAGTTTTCTCTTTGAATAACTCGTGGCCGAAAATATAAGAAAGTGTTATTATAAAGCTTTCCGATGCTTTATTTAAAAAGTTATCGCCTAAAATTTTTACATGTTATAGTTCTTAAACTTTAATTAATGATTTAAATTATTTTTTCAAACACCAAATAAAAGTTCAATATGACGTGACATAATTTAATTCGTACTCAAAATGTGTAGCATTCTCCTTAATTCTCTTTTAAAACACTAAAATTGACCTTAAAATTTTTCAATAAATCTAAAATACATAATAAAAAATAACTAATTTTTAAAATAATTTGACCGGGACAATATTATATTTATCAAAAATTAAAAATTAAATAAATCAATCAATAACAATTAAACTTAGTACCAAAAATAGAACTGTATTGACTTAAAAAAAACTAAAACTATATTGAAAAATGTATTTTGCATTAGAATATTCAAATTTGGCATTAATATATCAATTTATACTAAATTGAAGATGTCGTGTTAAGGTTAAAGATAAAATTTTCACCAATTTTTAACAGACTATTTTTTTTCCGGAAATAATTTGAGAAAAGGGCAAAAAAAAAATCAATTGGGTAAATGACCTTTTTTTTTCACTAAAAAAAGATTTTTTTTTAGCATCGAAACTGTCCCAGTTTTTTTTAGAGAAAAAAAAAAGACTGTATTGAGAAGAGTTTTTAGGAAAAAAAGAAAAAAGACTGTATTAAGAAGAGGGACCTAACCAAGATGAAAACAAAAAAATTGAAACTATTTTCATATCCAAAATACTTATTTTTTAGTGTTTAAAAAAAAAATCATTGACTCAAAAAATTTTTCTCAAAATTAGTTTTCAAATTACCCCTTCTTCCCCTTTTCATCCTGTCGTTGTTCTCGTTGTTGAAGTCCGAAAGGACTCCTACAGAGCATAACGTAACCCTGCACCCCTGTTCTCCACCGTCGCGTGTCAAATGGACCGCAAAGATAATCAATCTCCCGATGGTTTGATTTCCTTTTCTTGCCTATGATTTTATTTTTATCATCAATTTGTTTTACTCGTGTAATTTGCTTTTTTGCAACTGTAATTAACTGAAAACCAATTAGTGTAGGTGGGCGAGCTCGGATTCTGGTGGAATTTTTGGAGGTAGCCATCACTTCAATTGTTTTCCTGAAAGGCGTTTATCCTTCGGGTTTGCTTCTAAAATCTTTTTACATCATTTTTTGCGCACCCTTTGGTTTCTATGTTTGGTTGCCAAGAAAATTTTGTGTGGGTGAATTCATTATTGTGTTATCCGGTGTGACCCAAGAGAGGAAAACCCTTTTCCTCAACCAAAAAGCTTGAGACAAAGCTCTGCTGTGGCTTCACTGGGGTCAAATTTCATAATTGGTTTTCCATTTTTGAACTTTTTTTTCTTGAAGGTGCTTTTGAAAGGAGGAGGTATATGAATTTGGTGGTTCAGAGGGCTCGTCATCCTGAGCTCAGAGATTATATCCATTCTGCTGTTTTCGGACTTCTTCCTTTCATCGAAAAGGTTGGTCCTTTGTTTTTATTTGAATTTTACTTCTATTATATACATGTAAATTACTAGACATGCTTAGAGATGCTGTGAAATTGAAACTAGATTGTAAACTATAATCCTTCTTTGCTGTGTATAAAAGAGCTAATAACTAAGAAGCGTCCTATAGCCTCTAGCATTTTGGTCTCTTGGAACTGTCTCTTTAACAATATATAGTTTTTGAAATCTCAATGTTACAGAGGTAAAAATTTCACATTTTCATTTCCTGAATTGTCAAAAAATGATTGGATTTAGTTTTATGGTTGCATATGCATCCATCGAAGTTATACAGTTTCTTCAATTTAACTTGCTTACCAAGAGATCCCAGATGTTTGCTCAAACGCTTATATAGCCCTCCGTACCTTTTGGCTCAATTCTAGTAGTTTTAGACACTATGCTTTAGTTTGTCATGTTGTTATTCCAAATTTGTTTTCTCTAAATTGTCAATATTGTTTCAATTACACTTACAATTTACAATTATAGAAGTAACAACAAAACCATTTAAGTTGGTCTCCTTATAACCCAAAATCTGTTTGCGTGAAAAGACCCAATTATTTTGTTTATTGGAATGAAATTTGGAAGCATCTGTTTGAGTGATATTGTAGGAGTCGGTCAGTATATCTTCTTTTATGTTGGGGAATAAAAGTGTGCAAAATATATATTACATCTCGTTTATAATTCAATTCTATTGTGTTCACCAAGATAATCAATTTCAAGTTTTCAACGGTTTCATCGAATGATCCTACTACAAATAAATCACAAAACATCCTCGATTGCAGACTCTGTTACCACCCACGGGGCCCTGATTCCAAAATGCAATTTTAATTCTAGATGGGTGGGTTTCTAAACAAGCAAAGTTTCAACAGATGAAACGTAACTTTTGAGATCAGTTTGTTAGTGTAAATGATATTTAATCATATCTACACTCAACTGAACCTGATACATAAAAACCTTAACGGGAAGTCTATTGTATTTCTCCTTAGTTGGACATTGCTGAAGATTTTCTTGAAATATTGACCATTTTATCACGTGCTTTAGGTCCTCTTATCTCTATATGATGAATGTTTTTTTTGTCAGTATACTTGACCATTGAGAAGTTTCTTATCTTACATCGGCATAGCATCTTGATTTTAGAGCTTTGCATATTCCCCAAATGTTCTGTAAATCAATAAAGCACTTCTGTTGATGCTTTCTTTTTGTGGCATTGTTCTCCTATGACCCGCCAAGAAGTTTTACTACAACAGATTTTTTTTTTTTTTTGGCAAACTAGGGTCTGGTTGAAAGAGTAGCTGTTATCTTCTTCGACACTGACAATACCCCAGTGGAAAGATTTATGTTCAAGCTTGCGGTGAACCAGGCTTATTGCTTAAAGGTGGAAGAAGCTGATTTGGAGTTCTCTCTTCGGTCATTTCTATTGAAGCTCTCAGTCTCGGAACCACTTACGAAAGTTCTTTCTCACGGTAATTCCAACTACTACATTTTGACATATGGCATCAGTTTTACGCTTCAGCTTAGTTCAGTCATCAGATGCAGCCAAGTTGCTAATATAGTTATATGTCAGTTTAATTAATCCCTTTATCTCAAGTATGTTGAAATGGCGTGTGAAAAGATTCTCTCTTCACTTCAGATTGCAGGTGGGAGATAACTGCTTATTTTCGATCCCTTCCTGAGGTGAGTACAAGCAAGGACTCAGAGCTATGGATCCCAACAGATACAAAGCAATGGGAGCAACCTCCATTAATAACCCCGATTAAGTCGATGAGTAGCGAACCTCTTTCTGTGCAGTTGTACTTGGAACATCCAAGTTTGAATGAACCAAAGGCTTGAAAGTGGAAGCACTTCACATTACGTGGTCTGGATGTGGAACTGCCATTTTCAGAGAAACAATCTGTTTTCATGCACTCTTGTGAAGTATGATCATAGAGTGGAAAAATGCTATTCATCGCCACTAGCGACAATCGCCACAAGAAGCATGATCATCATGCTCTGCTGGGACGGAACCGAGAGGGAGTTATGGATTTGTAGGGCAGCAGAATAAATCATCATTTCTGTTGCTGAAATCCATGATCAAACTGTCTTTATGAGGTTCTCAGGAAAAAAAAAAATTGCTTCATGATGGGCGTTTAAAATTGGAAGAAGAAAGACAAGGATTTCAATTATTGCACTTCAGCTAGAGCAGGGTGGTTGTGAGTATCAAAATCAACTTAGTCGTCTTATACATGTAATGTGTAGAATATGCCGGCCATTTTTGTTCGTTTATTTCTTTATTCTCGTTGCTACTGCATAACTTGTTAGTCTAAAAGTATGGTCTAATAAATTATAAATAACAGATAAGCAAAACATATTTAGAAAAAAAAAAAATTTGTCAAAGAAAGTTCAATATGTTTCGACCATATTTTATGATCGATGCTGGTCTCTCAAGTGGCTCCAGCCATGTATCATGTAGTTACTTATTGGGCAACCAATGCATTACCGACTAGTGATCTGTGTGATCATCGGTTGGTGCTGAGCGACTTACAAGGATACTTGTGGTCGTTACAAAAAAGAGGAAATTAGATAAAAACCGTCAGTGAAAAAAAAACCCCAACACAATTTTTATGAACTATTTTCTGAAAAAAAAATTATTTTCCGAGTTTGAAGCATCCCAATATAATGTTAAATTCTTATATCCTAAAATAGAAAGTTGCACAAAATATGAGAGATGTGAAAACTCAACATTTTGTTGTTTAGTGGGTGATGTGTTTGTTTTTTTCAATAATTACAAAAGATTGGCATTTTTTTCAACTTCGAAAATTAAAATCTTTTTGTTTATTCCATCCAAAAAAAAAAATCTCTCTGTTTTGCAAATTTCAAGGCTTTAAGCCTTTATCATGAAAGTTGACATAGTCATAAGCAGTATGAAATAAAATAATAAAACAATGTGCGTATAAATAAAATAATATGTTATATTTATTTCATTTGTGTTAAATATATGTAATGCTGATATAGTATTTGTATTGAAGAAGATGTAAACTTGATTATTCTTGTGAAGCCCTTTTTCCACGTAAATACTGTGGACAAACCCAAACATAACAAAACGTGATTGCACAACACATGAAAAATTGAGAAAAATAATCTATTTATTTACCACTTTTTCTTTTCCTTCTTCATTTTTCTTTTTAGTAAATGATCACATATATTCAAGGATTGAAAAACCAATATTTCAATTGATAATATCTTGAAAATTTTCGTATTTTCGAAGTACTGATATGAAAAAAAGATGCCGTATCCTTTCTATAAAATATCTAAAAATTTCCATAGAAATATCCGTTGATATTGATATTTTGATAGAAAGACCGATTTCTATAAAAACTATTGTGTTAATGTTAGATTAGGTATCTAAGGATTAAATAATGCAACAGTTTTTTAAAGATATTTAATCAATAAAGATATTAATTATTTTATATATCAAATATGTCCTTTTTATGTTCATTTTTGTTGAATATATGATAAGAAAACTAAAGTCTGAAACTATCAATCTAAACTTTTAAGATCGTGCATATGATAGACAAATTATACAGAAGACATGAATTTTAAAGGTGATAGTCTAAATAAAAAGATCCGCAATCAGGCTAATAAAGTTAGGCGCTTTATTTATGTAAAAATTGTTATGTTGTCTACATTCCTAATGAGAGATGGCTTGCCTTAGTCATCGGAGTTGGACTCTACGAGTAAAAACATTGGTAGATTGTCATAGGTGATGACATATTGGATCGGGATAAAAATTGTATTGATTTAATTAATAATTCTATTTGTTTAAATCAATTCACTTTAGGAATTATATGTGTCATATCTTAATCCTGAAATGAATTATTAGCCCCGTATTCTTTACTTGTGTCTTTTGATGTTCTAAAGGGTAACATCCTAAATTATATAAAGGTACGCATGCTAGTAAATTGGGTAAGACTCTTAATTGACGTAGACTTATTATTCATGGATATGGAATTCATAGCTCTTTTGTAAAGCTAATGACATTCTCTTATAGGTATTATCATGTAATTGGAAAACTAGAGCGCTCAATCATTCAGATACATAGGTGTTATTCAATGGTACACTATTGGTATTGGTTATGAATAATAAGTTTTCTAATGATGAGATAATGAAACAAAAGATAAAAAAATAATCAAGAAGGTAAAACGAAATTTTATTTTTAAGTCGATTATGAATATCCTATGGGGATGTTACACGTTATGATATGTCATGGATGATTAACTTATTGGAGTTTCGTAATTTATATATAGTTCAAGAGTGCAGCTTTAAGCTTTTAGTGGAATAGCTTAAGAGTTGATAATTATAAAAGGAATGTGTCGGAGATGTGTTATTTTTATAATTATAGGAGTTTGATCTGTATATGTCCATCGAGTTTTCTTTGCTAGCTCACAATATTTTTTGTAACAATACAACATATTTTTCCTACATATTGGTAATTTATGTTAATTCTCAGATTGATTTAAATTTGGTTGATTGGATTTAATAATTCATGTTAGTTTGTTGGTTGAATCAATTTTATAAATTAATTCAAGATAAACATGCTGAATAATTTGAATATATTTTATTTGATACGGGATAATCTGTATATGACTGTTTTAATCAGATAACTTCTCTATTAGGTTATTTGAATTAAAAGTGAGGCTCTATTTAAGATTCCTGTATAAAATAAGATATAGAAGTTTTTAGAATTGCGCAGATTGACAGGCCAGTGGCCAAGTTAGGCCGGCCGGTGAAGCATAATCTAATTACGCAAATAGTACAACAAATAGGTTGATAGACAGGACCAACAGATCGGTTGGGCATAATCTTGTTATGCGTCTTTCACATGTTTTGATGTGGATTTTGGGCCAGTTTTGAATTTAGAAGCCTTATCTAAGTAGAATTGACTCCCTACCAACCACTATAAATAGAATATTTGTTCTTATTGTTATTTAGATCACTAGAAAAATTTAGAGATCTAGAGAGAATATGAAAATCCCATAGGGCATTGTTCAACATCCCAAACCTTATGGTTGGAAGGAGACGTTACTAAGAGGAGAATTGAACGGCATGTGCTCACTTAGATTCTGTTCGTGGAAAAGAGAATAAAAAAGAAGATTAGTTAGTTGAAGCTCTTTCAGACGTAATTCTCAATAGTGGTTCTGTCGAAATTTTTCTAGTCAGAAGTGCGGTTCCAATTCTAAAAGGTATGTAATATCTTAATTGATTTATATACATAGCATGTCTAACTTGTTATTCGAAAAAAAGGGTTTAGATTTTTTTTTTTTTTGAAATTCTATCATGTTCACGTTTTTCAACAGTTAAATGACAAAATATCAAAAAAATTTAAGGAAATATTTGTAAAAATATGGGCAAAATATCAATAGAATATTTGTGCTTTATAGTTACTTTTTTAATTTACTTTTGAAATGTTATAAAATTCATATTTTTAATTTATTGTTTACATGTATTCTTCATAAATTCTTTTTAATGTTATAAAACTCATGTTTTTTATTTACTTTTTACATGTAGTTTGTAGTATTTTGAATCATGTTGAACTTTATATAATGGGATGGCAAATCTATGTGGTAATAAAGCTAAAGAAGAATAGGAGAAGTGAAGAACTTGGTATTGTTTCTTACTTCTTAGCAATTAGGCTAACTCACAATTTGTTGTACATATAGAGAGAGTGGATAAAGATCAAGAGATAAACATGATCTGTTTAGAATTAGATGAAAAACTATTCAAACTTCATGTCTTGGTACAAAAATTGTTTAAACCAAGAGGTTATTATTCTAAATACCTTTAAACCTCCTAGAAGCTCTTTATAGTATTGATATTTTCTTATCTTGTATGAAACTATGCATTTAAAGTACTTGAATTAGATTGACTTTTAACTATTTTACTCAATTGGAGATCAGATGCTTATCATTTGTCATATTATGATCAATTTTACAATTCATATTTATCATAAACTTAGTATTTTGATTGAGAGTTTTGTCTAAATTATGCATAAGTAACAATTCTAGAGTTTTTTAAAGTCTCATTTAAAAATAAAATATTTTAACATGACTTTTAGTATTTTAAGTCGATTTCTACCAATATCAATATTTTTATAAAATTTAAGTACCAACATTTTCATAAATATCGATTTTTTTTATCGTTGCATATACCCTCAGTCAAGAAAATGAACGCATTTTCTCACTAAATATAAATTTATCAACAATTGTAAATATTGAATTTATTTCATAAAAATGGGATTTACCAATTTTCATATCTCTAATCAGGCACTCGAATTGGTCTAATATCAATAGTATTTTTTTATTAATATGTTGACATTGTTAGTGCTTTTGTTTAATTTTCAATTTGCTTTATTGTAATATTTAATAAATCTAAACACCACAAGTAATATTGGGTTTTACATCGAAAGAAATTGTGTTACACAAATATAATCGCTATAAATGAAAAGTATTATTTATGTGGGACTGATCCAAGGTAGTATATTTGAGAGTAACCTAAATATACAATTTGAAAGACTATTTTAAAGTATATGGTATTTCCAACCACAATTGTGAAAAATACATTGTAGGAAAGTGTTTTTTTATTGGATATTAGCCTTTTTATACTCTTTATTTAGGTTTATTTAAATACTATACTCTCGATTTTTAATTTCATCGAATTTATATCTTTAGATTAGTTTTAATACACATATCTATATCTTGTCTTAGCGAATAATTAATGTTGACCTTCAAAATGACAAAATTATCCTAAAATAAAAGAGAAAAAACTAAAACTTTGAAAAAGAAGAAGAAGAAAATTTGAGGGTATTCTAGACATTTCTAGGTCAAAACACTTATTTTAAAGGTTTTTTTTTAAGTTTTTTGAGTTTTCTTGTTTTTTTTCGATTTGAGAGTCTTTTAGGCAATTTTTAAAGTTAAAATTGAAAATTGACTAAGAAAAGGTACAAGTTTAGGGATAAATTCATAAACAGTCCTTGAACTTTTTTCTCTCTCTAAAATTAGTGTCAGTATTGTCTTATAAATGGTCATTGAACTCAAAAAGTGTCTTATAAATAGTCCCTTTCTCAAATTTTGGATGAAACCATTAATTTTGTCTCATAAAAAGTCCCTAAACTATTTTATCTCTCTACAAATAGTCCCAAAGTTAAAATTTTTACTAAATTTAGTCTCCAAATAAAAGAAAATGCTAAAATTAGTTCTTGTATCAATAGGAAGTTGTACCAAATATAGTCCATAAATTTAAAAAAATGTCCAAATTACTTCTTTTACTTTACATATTTGACTTTTTTAACATGGGGCTAGATATAATCACTCAAAAAAATAATCAAAATAACATATAAACTCATAAATGTTAATTGATGGTTAAATTATCAACAATTATAAAAGAAATGTCTCAAAAAGTTGGACTTGCATCTTCATTAAAAAAGAAAAGAAAACTACACAAAATGCCCTTAAAATATATCACTTATTAAAACTACCCTCCTCTTTTTGAATTTTCAAAACTGCCCATTTTTTTATTTTATATTTCAAAATATTAATTTCACATTTACTATTTTACCCATTATAATTCTCTCTCTCATCGTCTCTCACTCTTTCTTTCTCCTTTCTTTCTCTCAGCTTAACCTCCCTTGCTTTCTTTCTCCTGTCTTTGCCCCGCTTTGTCTCTCTTTTTTTTTTCTCCCAGCCTCCCTCGCTTTCTCTCTTCACTCTTCCTCCGCTCTCTCTCGAACCTCCCCACCAGCATCAATCCTGACTAGACTGGCGCTGATCCAATTTGCTTCGTGATCATTGCTACGAAGTAGTCTAATAGTAGAAGCCATGAAGAACTCATGATCCATGCAATTTGAGAAGTCGCGATATTAGTCTTCGCTTCAGACCTCGATGAGGATGGAGCTACAAACATCGACACCTCCGCGTCTCCATCATTCTAATTACGATCCTCTCCTTCGCTCTAGATGTCGATGAGGTTTGATTGGTAGCAACACATCGTCTTACTTCTCCCTTAGAAGAAGATCAAAGGCCGTGGTTTCCATGAGGATCCCAATGTTGACCACAACAGTAGTCTCGTCAGCACCGTCTTCGAGTCCCTCGACTCAGCCGTGAGGATCCAAATTCGTTTGAACCAAAAAACAAATAGTGTTTTTTGTTTTTGTTTTCATTTTGAGATTATTTGTAGAAAGTTTGTGGATCTATTTTCATGTGTGTTTTTTTGAAGAGGATTTGTGCGAATTTTGGGAGATGATTTTTGTAAAGTTTGTAGATTTTCTTTTGTTTTTTGTTTTTTTTTTCACTGTAATGGTTAATTATAGAGTTCCTACGAGTTTCATGGTGGAACTTGACGGGTTCTCAAGTTCTAGCAAGTTCTGTGTCAGAACTTGGCTGGTTTCAGGGTGAAACCTAATAGGTTTTGGCTTGTTGGGGACGAAACTTGGTGGGTTCCTAGATAGGTTCTGGGATGGAGCCTCGTAGGTTCCATGATAGAATCCAGTAGGTTTTGACTAGTTTTGGGGTGGGTTCTAGCATGTTCTGGGACAGGTTCTAGACGATTCTCAGACGAAACTTGGCAAGTTCTATTTTGCATTAATGCATAGTGAATGGGAGGAAGGGTAACTTAGCCTTTTAATAAATCACCAATTTCCAATAAAGGATAGTTTTAATAAGTAGTTTATTGGATGATATTTTAATAAGGTGGTATATTTAGGGGTATTCTTGTAAGTTCAAAACCAAAAAGCATCGGACTTGTATGTGCAATGACTAACGATGCTGATAAAAGAAACTCTCAATCTAGTCGTTCATCTATTAGTGTTGTCGTTTTCCTCCCTTTTCTCAAGGTAACTAAACTAACTATCAATTAGTTCATGTATTAGTGTCATTGTTTTTAGTAATTTAACTATTAATTCACGTTTATCAATTTATATGTAATTTTGATAATTTTTTAGTGATTATATCTAACCCTATATTAATAAATGTCAAGCATGTGTAGTAAAGGAAATAATTCTAATATTTTGTTTTTTAGTTTACGGACTACATTTGTGAAAACTTCTCATATTTAATATTTTCTATCTATTTATTTGATACAAGAACTAACTTTGGTATTTTTGTTATTTAGAGACTAAATTTAATATAAGTTTTAACATTAGGACTATTTATAGAGATAAATAATAGTTTAGAGACTTTTTTATGAGACAAAGTTTACAATTTTCATCCAAAATTTAACTGAGGGACTATTCATGAAACATTTTTTGAGTTCAGAGATTATTTATGGGATAAGATTGACTACAATGACTAATTCTAGAGAGAGAAAAGAGTTTATAGACTATTTATGAATTTTTCCTATAAATTTATGTATTAAATCTAATATAAGGGTATATATTTGTTAAGATCAAAAAGTAAACTGAAAATATATAAAGTGTTTGACATTGTTGTTTCAACCAAAGCTTTTGGTTACCATAATACAAAACTTTCATATGCTACAATGTTAAGAAAAAATAAGACGTAGTATAAAAACTTTTACATACTGTAGTGTTTTTGATCAAAATTAATTTAAACAATTGGTTTGAACCAATCTCCTAAACACTTTAATAATGTTTGAATAAACTTGAAACACATGGCATAGAATAGTAAATAACCAATTTTACTAGAAAGTGAATTTTTTTATTTATATTTTTTTGGGTTATTTTCCTTTTTATATCATATATTTTAGGTTTATTTATACACTATACCTTCAATTTTTGATCTCATCGAATGCATAACTTAGATTAGATTTAATAAACAAAACTATATATCTTCCTGATCAATATTTAATTTTGATTTTAAAAGTTACCCAAAATACCCTTAGATTGAAAAATAAAAAACTTTAAAAACTTACAAAAATTAAATACTAAAATTGTTGACTTCAAAAATGTATAAAATACCCTAAAAAATGAATGTTTTGTATGTTTTTGTTTTTGTTTTGTTCTTATTTTTGAAAGTTTTAATTTTGTTCTCTTTACTTAAGGATATTTTGATCATTTTAAAGGTCAAAATTGTCACGACCTATCTTTTCGGACTGTAGCTAAGCATTCCTTTACTTATTAGAAACCTTTGTTTTATGGTTAAAAAAAGGCACACATGTTGTTGAACTAGAAATTGTAAATATACTCTAAGTTTAAAAATAGTTCAATCCATTTACCCGTAATCATACACAAAAAGTTTCATTACATCTTCTTAATTAGCATTTCATAACATAACTTGTCTGTTATACTTTTTCCCAATATTACATATTCATCATTATCAAAAATATTTATATCTACATATATAGCGGAAGCTTTACTACAGTGGCATCCATATCATAACTACACACTTGTCTGTTCACCATTGCTGGCTCCATATTGGTACTATACTAGCCTCTTGACTTGATTTCCTACAACATAAACAACTAAGTGAGCTATTACTTAATAAATCCAAATATAGCTCAGAAGATGACTTTTAAACTAACTTGCATGATCGAATTATGTTCATTTATGAACTTCTATTATAATTTATACTTAACTTAACTAGGGCCAAGTGTTTGAACCAAATGCGCATAAAGGTCATTGTAACACCGAGACTGGAATTTAACTTAAAGCTCCCCTTACGTTGGGAGGTTGGTACAACACTTATGTTCTTTGGTGCATAATTTACCTATTCTGTAGATTTTGATGTCATACCATGCATGATGCTTACTAACTTATACTGAGTGTACCATCAAAGTAATCCTTATTTTTAGTACGATAGACTTTTTCTTTAAGAGAATAGTATTATTATCCACATTATAGGTGGGATTTGGTACTTACTTGTTAATTGCACTGTACTTGATCAATTTTCCCTGCCCCCTTCAAGAATCTCCTTCGTGTCCTGCTCAAACAATTTTCTGTTATTAGCGATCTTACTTAATATCGACCCTCTAGTCGATAGCTAAACATATACACTAACTAAAAACTTAGGCCTAACGAAATTTATTTGCCTATCTACAAACCCTTTCCAATCACTGTTGGAGCTAGGGTGAAATTTTCCACCATGGGCTTTGCTCTATTTTGAGCAATTTGGGGTCCGTTCGACCTTTTCCTTTTTGCAAGATTACATTTTTGTCCTTTGCGGGTTTTAAAAACTTTTTGAGCCTACTCTTGTCATATAAAACTTGCATTTTGTTATTTTTAAAACAATGACAATGAGTTTAAGATACTGATGCTTGTTTTGTGATAAGAACCCATTTTGACCAAACTTTGCAATTTTATATTGTTTTGTGAAAATTAGACAATTTTGCCTCTGATTTCAAAATCGACCATATTATATCATTGGATTTAAATATTTTTTTTCTAAATAGGGTGTAAACTTCCGAAGTTTCAGAATCTAATACTTTCAATTAAAAAAAAAAAACTTCTCCTTCTTTTCTTTTTTTTTAATTAAAATTTTATGGTTTAAAATTTTAAAAATTCATAACTCATGAGCCGAACAGAATTTTTTTGAACCGTCAACAATCTTTAACTGTTTTAATGAGTTCTACAACTTTCATGTTTAATTTTATTGAAATTGGAGTTCCATAGGGGTGTTTTAGGCCATTTTTCAAATCTGCCATTTAAATAAAAACTTTACAATTTCACCCTTAATAAAATTTTCAAAATTTTGTTAATCAAAGTTGCTACTTCCACTGTATTGGGCAGAACCAACATATTCTAAAAGAAACTCAACTAAACACATCAAAACCTTAGATTTTGTTAAAATACCAGAAATTACTTTCTTGTATTGAATTTCAAACTTAGGGTTTTTAAAGTTAAAAACATTAGTTTCTCACAACAATTCACACCACATAGCATGAAGCAAGTCAACATATCATAATACCCCTTAAACAAGTCATAATCCATTTTAGGGTGTTTTTCATAACAAAAATACAAAAAAAAAAAAAAAACATAATTTCTTAGGTTTAGTTTAGAATTTACCCAAAGCATTCCTTTGTGATTTTTGTGGTCCTCCTCCTACACTTGTTTCTTGGCACTTTCCCTTGGCATAAAACATGAAAAATTTATCATCAAGACCCCTTCCAAAGACCCGAAAAAGAAAAAGCTCAATAAAAGAAGAAAATTTTAGATTTTATCTTGGATTAAAATGTGATTTTGTTCTTGAAATTTTTGGAGATTGATTCCTTGATAAAATTTGAAAGAAAATTTTGGAGAAAATGGGTTGAGAGCTTCGTGTTAGCAAGACAAAAAGAAGGGTTTTTTTTTTTTTAATTTTTTGGCAACCTTTTTATTTAAAAAGTTTCTTGCAATTTTCACAACTTTAGGGGCAAGAGTGAATTAATTTCTTTTTGTCTCTCCGCCCATAGCTGTCGTGTGTCTCCTAAGAATAGGTGGCAAAATTTCGACCTTTAAGTTAAAGTAAGTGGATCCCACAATCTTCTTACACAGTAAATTTATATTGCATTGTATTTTTCATATATTGTCAGTGTAGAATTTTGTATAAGATATTATCTTTAGCAATTTAAAATTACACTTACTTCTTCCCATATTGATTATTCTTATCACAGTATTTCTTATATCTATTTTTGTACTTTAACACTACCATTTTACTATACTGTGTACTCTTTTACTAATGTGTGTTTTGTTACACTATATTCATTAACTAACAAGCTACCAGCATAGAGATCTTTTTACCAATTTTCTAACTGGCAACAAATCACTTTTATACTATTTAGACTATGGCATGATTATTTTCTTTAATCAACATTCCTCTCTTTTACCATAAATTTATATTTAATGTGATATAAATTTCATCTTGAGATTATTGCATTTTAAAAATACTCTCAATGTACAAAATTTTGTAGACATAATTCACATCAATATTATCTATAACCATTTCATTTTATTGTAATTTTACAAAGTACTACTCATTAAAGAAAAATCATTAGTTAAATCCAAGTAAATTCTAAATTTAAGTAAATGAATTTTCTCAAACATTATAAAAATCATGTATTGACTAAGGTAAGGTATAAATTAGAGCTGGCAATTTCGGATATGGCACGATGACACGATACGAAAATGACACGATATAAACGAGTTTGGAACGCACGTATATTAATTGGGCCATAAATGGGTTGGCACAAATAACACGAAAATAAACGTGTTGGATCCATGCTAACACGTTTAACATGCTTAATTAAACGTGCAGTAAATGTGTCAACACGATACGACACGATCTACACGTTTATAGCACGTTTAATAACTAGTCTTTAGTAAAGAAATATATTTCAAGTATATTTATTAAAATAAAATATAAGAAAATATAGAATGTAAAATTTATAATCAAAACTAATAGGCTGTTGAAACTAATTAATTAAGTTTGAGATGTGTTTTATAACTTTATAAACCATTCTTTCTATTAATTATTATTAGAATATATACCTAGGATATGTAACCTTAATTTTTAATTTATCTTTAATTTAAGCCAATTAAAAAACCCTTTTTAAAATTTTTTAAGTTAAGTGATTATTTTTAAGTTTTTTAAGTTAAGTGATTATACCAAAAATATAATTATATGAAAAATACCCTAATTTTAGACCTATGTTTTCATTAAAAAATCAATAAAATCAATCAAGAAATATATATTTATATATTAAATAATATAAGCTTAAAACAAAAAAAAAGCTTAAAACAAAAAATTTCAGATTTGCAAGGCAAAGAATCAAACCTTGCATTTTGGAGTGTATTGTTGCTTGCCTCACCACCACACTAGTTAGCAAGTAGTGTTAAATGAATGCCTTTTTTATATTTATTATGGTTTTTTTTTACTCATGCACAAAAGTCCCACATCGAGAGGAGAGTAAAATCTTTTGCAACTCTTCCCTATATAATACAATCTCCCCCTACATTAACGCCCAGTCTTGTGTGCCAGTGATGCGAAATGGATTACAATAATATTTCTCCAATTTTAGCTCTTTTAAAAGATTGGGCTCTTTAAAATATTGGAGGGAAAACTTAGTTTAAAATATTTAATAAATAAATATTATTATAATTTTATAGTAAAAAAATATAAAATTATATAGTAAAAAAATAAATGTTAAGTAATTTAATTGTGTTATGTGTTATAAATGGGTTGTTATGAATATTATTTATAATTGTGTTGGAAGTGGGTTGGTATGAATATGCGTGTTGTAAACGTGTTTATATTTTTGGTATGTTTATTAATCGTGTTGTGTCGTGTTACGCGTGTTATAGGCATGTCGTGTTCGTATTTATATTTTAGGCATGTTTATTAATCATGTCGTGTTTGTGTTCAATGTAATCGTATCGTGTTATAATCGTATTGGCACGAACACGACACATAACACGATTTGCCAACCCTAGTATAAATCATGTATTGCCTAAGATAAGGTATAAATTTATGTATTAATTTTAATTTGAAGGTATATATTCGATGATGTCAAAAACCAAAGATATAGTTTTTGAATGAACCTAAAACAAAGGGTATGAAAAGATAAATATTCTTTTTTTGGATTAATTACAAAACTTTTCGCTTAACTATAGCCTTTGTAATGTTATGCCCCTTGAATTTTAAAATTTAACACACGTTCCTCCTGAACTATTGAATATTAACAAAAAAAAACTCTTTTTGTTAAAACCTTTAGGGGCCGTTTGGTATTATTTTTAAAATAAATAAAAATATTTTTATTTTTGAAAATGAGAATTTTTTGGAATTGTGCTGAGAGTGTTTTTAAAATTTTTAGGTCGAAAAACGTGCGAAAATATTTCTAAAAATTCTAAGAATGAAAACAAACAAGGCCTTAATAAAACATGGTACATATTAAGATTTGGTACATAATACAAGCGTATTTTGGTATCTTTATCATGTTTAAAACTATTTTGAATTTAAAAATTTTAATCGTTAAAAATATAAACTGAAAAACCTTAAAACTTAAACAAATAAAAACTTAAACAAATAATCTCTTCTTTTACTTTCATGTGACTTCATAAGGGTAAACCAAAGGTTGATGGTTCATATTCAATAATCTCATTATTTGTATAATATTATGTTATTTATAATCAAAATCATAATTCAATAAGCTTTTTGTTAATATTTTATAGATTAGGAGAGAAAAATATTATGTTTTGAAGTTGAATGGCATGATATTAGAAAGGTTATAACTGAGGGTGAATTTTGTAATTAAACTTTTATTATTATTATTATTATTATTATTATTATTATTATTATTATTTATTTTTGTATTGAGACAAGAAGCATTCCTCCACCTGGTTAAACACTTAAAAGGTGGTGGGAACTAGTGGTTAGAACTATTTTTATTGTAATATGTGAGAGCTTTATACTATAATAATTTTTTTATTGTTATTATAATATATGAGAATTTTATACTGTTTATAACTGAGTTTATGTATGTCAAACAACATCTTAGCTATTGGCGTTGGCTTGTGCTTCGTTGCTTGTGGGAGAGAACCCACTATTTCTCTCTCCCCCCTCATTTCACAACAATCCGGAAGAGAGGGGAAAAAACCCCAGAAAAACCCTTTCTTTCTCTCTCTCCCCCCCCTCCCCCCCCCCAAATTTCAGCTACAATGGATTTTCAGGTGGTGGTTTTAGCCGGAGGCACCTCAAAGAATCTCGTTCCTCTTGTCTCCAAGGTTTTCTACTTTCTCTTTCTCTTTGATTCCCCCAGAAAAATTCACAGATTCTTAAAACAATGGAAATGTTCGCGCGAAATTAAATTCCCTTTTCGTTCTGGCAAAAATAAATTTTCCTATTAACCAAACAGTCCACTCCAATGATCGCAGGAGGTTCCGAAGGCGCTCCTTCCGGTGGCGAACCGACCGGTTCTCTCGTACGTTCTGGAGCTCTTGGAACTCAATAACCTCAAGGATCTCATTGTCGTACGATTTCTTACTTTTTTTTCTGTCCACATTAATATGAATCGTGATGAATTTTTGTTGTTGTTTGTTTTCGTTTCTGCTCTTTCTGATTTGTAGATAATCAAATACTTCGGTTTAGGGTTTTTTGAACTTAATTTGGATGAGCATTTGGTTACGCTTGAAGCCAAACACTGTCACTGTTAATTTTGGTTTGTTTATTGGCCATTTAGGTGGTTGAAGGGGAAGATGCAGCTCTTCGTGTTGGTGGTTGGATATCCGCAGCTTATGTTGATCGTTTACATGTTGAGGTGACTGACTATCCGCAACCTTTATGTATATATGTATATATATCATAATATGCATTATGTACAATATTCATATATATTATGATAATATACAATATACATATATATCTCATGATGTTCATATAGTTAATCGTAATTTAGTTATCTGAAAAATCTGCAATGGGTTCAGAAATTGTAATTTATATTTGCCCCTAAGTGACTGGCACTAACAAGAGTTAAATTTTTGACATGTGATCTGGTTTGGCATTTTTAGTTGAATGTGGAGAATGTTACAAGCATTTCAAGTTATGGGCAAAAAAAAGTCTGAATAATTTATTTTTAAGTTCTAATTAGTCTGGGAAAGGCAGGACATATGTTGGCGGTATATCAAACTTCTAATATAGTATCTGTCACTGAAGATGTTTTATAGTTTTAGAGGGGGGTAAGTTATAGGTTTCCCATTTCTCGGGGTAGATCCAGCTTTAACATTATTTTCTGTGGTTCATGATGTTCCATATTCAAGGATGAGATTGTTATCTCATTCCTTTGGTTTGAGGTTTAGCATTGAGAATGGTAATTGTAATCCTCAGGCTGCTGCTTGGTTTTTAATTTCATTTAACATAGTTAAGCTAATTGATAAAAAGGGATGGCTCTTAGCTCTTAATACGGTTTGCTTATTTTTATAAATCATGATTTTGTATGCACAAGCTACTAATTAATTTTCAAATTCGTTGTTCCTTTTTTTCCCTTAAAAAAAATCTGATGAAAAAGCAATAATACAAGAATAATACTCTCAGCTCTTTATATGGTTTGTTTAGCATAATATGACCGATAGCGAGTAAAGACAAGGTGTCCTCTATCGTCAAATATTAGTTATCAAACATAACAATTTTGGTATCCATAGAATCAAGTAATTTCATGGTAATCACTTTTTGTGATCGTTGTTTTAATGTTGTTTTTGGTTTGGCAAGATCGATTTATGCTTACAACTATATCATCTTTCTAATTCCTTCTCGATTGTATATGTTAGTTTATTAAAAGGATATAGGCCTTTAGTCATTTATTTATTTATGTTCCTAGTCCCGTTGTTTCTTTCGTTTTGTCGCACCTCTTTGTAGTCTTTCCTTAAGGCAGTTCACAATCCTTGAGGCGGATAAATAGTCAGCTCCATCTGCCATATTTTCTCCTTTCAACTAATAGCCCGATATCTTCAGATCCTATTTATACCTTTAAAACTGAGATTTCGGTCTATAGTCATCTCCAGTGTATCAACATTTTGGCAACCTCTTGTTTCTGTTGCTAAAGAGAAATCCTGCAACCCTTACTCCTAGAGCATGAGCCCCTAGATGCTCCCAAAATATCTTACCTGTGTGGCTGTGTCCTTTCATATTTCATGGAATCTAGAAATGCTTAGGTACTGACCCAAAACCAACCAAAAAATTAGGATTGGTTATGTGTTTAGTATCATTGTTTATTATTTTTTATTTTTTAACAAAGACAATTTTCATTAATGTAAAAAGAATTATGTACAGTTTAACTTATAAGAAGAGGAAGAGAATTCCTCAAGGGACAAAAAAAAAAAAAAAAAAAAAAAAATTGGGGTGGGGGGGCGCGTTCGAAACTGAATCCTAGTTCCTAGTAAGATCAGAGAAGAGTAAACAATTAAAAATCTTATCCTGATGGACCCATAGGGCTATTTAACATTTAATCTTATCCCAAATGATGCCACTCTTTCCTTGAGAGTTCTACGGTTTCTTTCCAACCACGCTACGAAAAAAGAGCTAAAACAGCCATATTTATTATTATTGTTTTTAGATATGATCATCTGGTTATGCCTTGTAGATTGTGGTTACCTATTGTTGCAATGAAAAATTGAAGACTTTATCATGCATATAAGAGATTTGACATTATGGGCATCTAATTTACGTGCATGAAGAACACAGTATCTCAGAATCAAGTCCTTCGTCATTTTTGTTTGGGGGTATGGAATGGAATGGCAAGAAGTTCAATTACTTTGTTTGGTTGGATTAATACATGGTAATAACCATCCCAATTGAATGACCATATTGTGATTACTATGTGGGATGGGTGGTAAGACTATTCTATTCTATTGTTAATTTCTTTTTTCAATGATTCTCTCTCTCAAATTTGATAACCCCTTCACCTTATCCATCTGGTTTGCCTCATCTTCCATGCCACTAAGAAATTTCCAGTAAGGTTTGTTAGTACATTCTGCAGGCAAACGTTGCTGGTTAGGTTTGCAGTGTATCTCTAAGTTTTTCTCTCATCTTTAGTCTATTTCCACCATACTTTGGTTTCCTCTCTCATCTTTCTTTTTTCTCTTCATTCTCTTCTACACTGGTGATGCCGTTTAGACCAGTGCAAAGAAGAGTGTGGAATATATGCGCTGGTCAGTGATGATATCAGTTCAGATTTTATGGGTTTTTACAGCTCTAGTTCAATGATTTTAGTATAGACATACATTTAAAATTGGATGGAGTGGCTATATCAAAAGAAGAGAGTGATATCAATTCTCTTTCTTGCTGCAATGGGAAAATTGGTTTGGGTGAAATAGAATGGCTATAACTTGAAGGTCCCACCAAGTTTTTTTTTGGAAAGAGAATTGGTTTTGTACAATTTAGTCAACTCCTAAAATTACACTGCCTCCTTTTCTTGTAATCTGGCTATATTTTTGCTTGTAGACTGGATCTTTTCAGCTTTATAGGCCCATGCTCTTTCACAATATTTGCTATTTGCTACCAATTTCAATGTTTATGCAGGCAGTTATAATTTATTTTATTTTTTTGGTTATAATTTTTGTCTATATTCTGCAGGTTGCAGCGGTTCCTGAGGATGTAGGAACAGCTGGTGCAATCCGGGCAATTTCCCATCATCTGACGGCAAATGATATTTTGGTTAGAACCCCCTTTCCTGCAGCGTTTTGAGTTATGCAGTGTTGCTTCTCTATAGCTATTGGCTCTTCTGTTCTTGCAGGTTGTGAATGGTGATATTGTTTCTGATGTTCCTCCTGGTGCAGTGGCTGCTGCTCATAGACGGCATGATGCAGTGGTAACAGCGATGCTTTGCTCTACTCCTGTCAGTGGACCTTTAGAGTCAGGATCTTCTGGTGGGAAGGACAAAACGAAGAAACCTGGACGCTACAACCTTATTGGGTTGGACCCTACAAAACAGTTTTTACTCTACATAGCAACTGGTTAGAGTAGTTCTTTGATTTTCTTGTCTTTATTTAACCAGTATTAGGTGACAAGTTTCTCAACTAGCATCTTTTGGCCATAAACAGGATCAGAACTTGAGAAAGATATCCGAATTCAAAAAAGCATACTACGTGCAGCCGGGCAGGTAATTAACTTCCATCTGTGCATCTCTCATTTTTTAGCCCGATTCTCATCTGCTTGGTAATGTTAAAGCATTTAATGTTTTGTGCTTTCATTGTCAACCAGAGTATGAGTTGTTGCTTGACCTCTAGTCTTTCCTTTTCTGAATGCTAAATTATATATTTGAGTTTCTTATTCAATCTATTGCTTCTTAAAGGAGCATTTTCCGGGTACAAAAAAGTATTGATAATTGTACGTGGTTCCTACTCGTTTAAGTTGTTATAACACACACAGACACACACGCACACACACACAAGAAGAGATACACATCTACCTATCTATCAAGAAATGGAAGTAAGATTTCTCTTTGATATTTGAGTTGATGGATTTGTGCTTGTTTCACACATTCTCTCTTTTCGCTCTTCTTGTAGATGGAAATTCGAGCTGATCTCATGGATGCTCATTTATATGCATTTAAGAGGTTTTTTCTTCCTTTTTTATTATTGTAGTTTTCATATCAAGTTGTTACTTTCTATGCAAATTGGTATTGTCATGTCCTCTGGTGACTTCCTGAGTCCCTCCCAGGTCTGTTCTGCAGGAAGTTCTTTATCAAAAGGAGACATTTCATAGTTTGAAGCGAGATGTGTTGCCTTATCTTGTCAGGAGCCAGCTGGTTTGTTAAGCTTGGACCCTGCAAAATAAATTTCCTGTGTTTATGCTTTTCTAAAAGGTTTATGAAGTATTGTATGTTTCTTTCATGAATACTAGAGATCAGAAGTATTGTTGAATGGTGCCCCACAACCTGAGGAAAATGGAAATGAGAAGGTTGGTTCCCATAATAGCCAACTAATACAGTCTCAGATCCTGGCTAATGCATCAAAACCAAGCTTTCATCAATTCTATGCTTTGGGTCCTAATGGCTCTGATCCTGTCCGGAGGACCCATAAATGTTGTGTTTATATTGCTAGCAGCAACAACTACTGTGCTCGATTGAACTCTATCCAAGCATTCAGTGACATCAACCGAGATGTGAGTTTGACTGAACTCTTTCTTTGAGCAAAAAAATAAATAAAAAATTAAAATAAATTTGCCCTGTCTTGTCGAGGTTTGGTATTTTTTCCCCCCCATGAGCTCTGCGCCCCCAGGGTGTACTTATATCAAACGGTTAAAGCATTTTTGTGCCTTTTAACGTTTCAGGTCATAGGAGAGGCTAGGAATTTGTCAGGGTATTCTTTCTCTGCCCAAAATAATATCATCCATCCTTCGGCAGAGTTAGGATCTAAAACAACGGTAAGTCTGTTTGACACTTACTGATACAGATATTTGATTATGAAATCAGTACAAGTTCTTGTGAGGTAAAGCATTTTGGAAGTTTTTGTTGCAACACATTCCCACTTCATGGCTGCTATTGTCACGCTTCTCTGGTGCCTGAAACTATTTTAGGTGGGACCATATTGTATGCTTGGTGAAGGTTCACAAATGGGTGACAAGTGCAGTGTAAAGCGATCTGTTATTGGCCGTCACTGCAGGATAGGCTCTAATGTAAAGGTATAATCATTCCTTGGTATAAAATGATGCAAGGAATGGCATAATCTATCCCCTCTATTGCTTTTCCTGGATGAGTTGATGACAAATTCATATTGATAGCGTTGATTTTTTAGTTTTGTCTCTTCCTTTTCTTGATATCTGCAGGTTGTTAATTCAGTAGTAATGAATCATGTTACCATTGGGGATGGTTGTTCAATTCAAGGTTCGGTGATTTGCAGTAACGTCCAGCTTCAAGAGCGTGTTGTATTGAGAGATTGCCAAGTAACATTCTCTCCCTTTCTCGCTCTCTTTCTCTGCCTGTGCACTTGAAGTTGGCATCTTATTATTTTCATCAAACTTCATTCCAGGTTGGAGCAGGCTTTGTGGTCACTGCTGGCAGCGAGTGCAAAGGGGAGGCCTTGGCTAAGAAAGAGAAGTGAGTTTATAGCTGGGACAGGCATGGATACCTCATTTTTAGCTTTGTTTAATAGTTGAAGATCCTAGCTTTGTTTAATAGTTACTATGGTCAGGGCAGATTTTTTGGTGACTACTTGCAGAGGGCACCGGTGCAAACACCCTTTGCATGATCGAAGAAAGCTAGTCTTGACGAGTGCACTTTTTATGCCTTTTTTTTTTTAAGTTTGCTCTTTTGGCAATTGTATCACAATTAGTTAGGGTTCACTCTTTATTTTTTGGAGGCGTTTGGACAAAATAACATTAGTTTTGCTAAACATTTCCCAATCTAAATTGCTTTACGAGAGGTTGAGGTTTTGAATAGAAAGCGTTTCTTACCGTCATGCATTCACCCTTTCTAAAATTAAGGCTACCTGGGAAACTGATGCAAGCCCAAACAGGATAGTGGCGGTTAATTCCTACTTTCTGCTTTTGAATGAATTTCCTAAATCTCCTTTACTATTATTATTATTATTATCATCATTATTAATACTATTACTACTATTATTAGTACTGTTACTATTATTGTTATTGTTATTACTACTATAACTATTATTGTTGTTGTTGTTGTTGTTGTTCCTCTTTTCTTAATAGTGAAACCGAAGGTAAATTAATAGGCATTTAGTGTTTGGAAAGTACATGAGAAAAGTTTATTTTTTTGAGTATGAGAAATAAGTTAGAACTTAAATACTTTTAACATGTGAGAGTTTTACATTAATAGATAAAACTTTAATGTTGAAACCTAGTTTTGAAACTTAGTTTTTAAACATTGTTGCTTTCTTAGAGAGGACCATTTGGGCAACTTTAAAAACCATTATTGATCAAGGTGTTTAAAAGTTAGGAGCTATGAATAAAATTTTTATTTATGTATTTTTTTAGTAATTTATTTTTGCAAAAAAACGTTTCCTCTTGAGCACGTTCATAAAAAATAGAGGTGTTTGCAAAATGTTTGGGTGGTTTTTTTTTTTTTTCCTCTAAACTATCCACCAAAGATAAAATTATTTTTTGGCGATCTAAGACAGTTTGATTTTTTTGTATGTTATATTTTTATAGAAATGAAATTGAACCAATTACTCATAAGCAGTTTCAGCGGTTTGGATTAGGTGGTTTGAGCTTAAGGTTATTTTAATATTTAACAATAATTATAAAATGTCTAAAAGTTTACTAATTAAAAGTTTAATAAAAACTAAAAATCAAACTAAAAAGTTATAATAACACAAATAAAAGTTTATTAACAACCAAACTAAAGCGGTAAAAGTACACGTAAATAATATAAAATAACATAATTATATTTTAAACTTGAATCAAAGCTTTTCAGTACTTGGTTCTTTAACTTTGATTTTATTTTTTATATGTTAATGAGTGATGCCTAATGTTATTTTAAGGTGATTAAGAGTGCGACACCTAATAATTTTTAGTGCATTAAAAATACAATAATTAAATGATTATGTTAAGTAATTTAAGTATAAATTTTGTGAGCTTAAGTTTATGCTCGAAAATTTGTTAAATATTTTAAACATAAAGAGTTTCACAAGGGTTAATATATTATCTGATATTTACAAAAAAATTCCATAAAGGTTAAAAATGAGATTTTTAATATTAAAAATTATGCCATAGTTTTAAACAATAAACAAATAACAAGAAAAATAAGTTAAAAAGCTTAATTGTTGCAAAATAAGCTGCAACAAATTTTAAGACTGAATATAGTACAATGAGTAAATAGTATGAAAATCATATAGCATGAGAATAATACAGCGTGAAGGTTACACTATTAAAGTTATGCAGTATAAGAATTATACCGATAAAGTTAAGCAGTCTAGAAACTACACTATATAAAGTTAAGCAGTATAAAAATTATATTGCATAAAGTAATGAAGTATAGAAATTAGACTATGTAAAACTAAGCAGTATAAGAATCATACTGTATAGATGACGTGGAAGCTTGTAGTTCGTGGAACACAGTATAGGAAAGAATGCTAGCAGTATAGACATACCGATAATAGAGGAGAAATACTGTCAGTATAAATTTAAACTATGAAAAAAGTTTATATGGCAACCATTTTGATGCCACCCTTAAGGCGGGCAAAGGTCGCCTCACCCCTTTAGTTTGCACCAGTTCTACTCAAAGTCGAGGGGAGAAATTGGTCTCCATCATTTTCCATGCAAAAAAAAAAAAAAAAAAGAAAAAAAAGAAAAAAAAACTTTCTTTTTACTTTTTTCTCTCCAAAACCAGCAGCCCTCTAGGCAATTCTCTCTCAAAGTTTGATGAATCCAAGCTTTCAAATCATGTTTTGAAGCAAGTTCAATTGTAGAGGATTAAGGATAAACAATTTTAGAAGTAAAAATCTAAACTTTTACTATGGTTTTTAGTGTCTTTCTTTGGGTTTTGGATGAACTTTTGAAGGGTTATGTTATGAATATTGTCAAGAAGGGATTGCAAGGTTTAAGGCATCAAGGAAGAGGATCAAAAATCTTGGGAAAGTTTGAGTAAAATTCTAAACTCAAGACTTGAAGGTTTGTGTTCCTAAGCATGCATATCAAGAGTTTGATGTGTTATGGACTATGGCATGTAATAAAAAGATTATGGCATTTTTTTTGTATTAAATGCTTGATTAAATGCCTAGAAGGGTTTAAATGAAATCAAACTCAAGGAGAACAATCTAAGAATTATTTTAGCACAAAAAGTGTCAAAAAGCGCATTTTTGAAAGAATTTAGTGTTTGAAGCCCTTAAAGGCATAATTGTTTTCTAGGTCCAACAAAAGATTTATTAGAAATGTCGAGCCGGAAAATTTTTGTGAAGAAATTCTGCTTGAATTCCGATTGAAGCAAGCTAAAAAACATTGTTTTTGGCTCTGCCTATTCAAGAACGTCATGAAGATAAATGAATTTGAGAAAAGTTAAAACATAAAAATTGTAGATCTCATTAAAATAATTAGGAATTATTGATAGTTTGCGAAAATTCTATACTTATTTCAAGTTATGAATTTTACGAAATTTTAGGCATAAAATTTCGTAAAATGGAAAACATTATGAAATGTTTAGAATTCAACCAAGGAGCTTTTGTAAGTCTTATTCCTTGTAAAAAAAACTGAACATTTTGGTATTAGCAGTTGTTTTTGATCCCGGGAGCAAAAATGTTAAGATTTTTGTGTTTCGGGCTCAAACAGTAAAACCATGTGAAACTAGATTTCTATCAAGAAAATGTTGGCTTCTTGCACTACTATGAGCAGTGAACAACCACAAGTTTTAAGTTTGAAAGGATTAAGAGCTTTTATCAAGAAAAGAAAAAAAAACGCTCTAAGGATGTGGTCACAAAGATTTTCAAGTTACAGATCAGAACTATAAAGTTTTGATAAAATAGATTTTAACAAATAGAAAACTACTATTTTGTTTTTTGTAATGTTATGAGAAGTAATGAAATGTAAGTACCGTTTATAAAACGGGTTCCAAAAGTCTTCTAAGACTCGCCAAGGGCAAAATGGTCATTTTTTATAAAACGACCAACACGGACCTGAAATGCTTAATATTGAAAAATGACCCTTAGTGGAATTTTGTTGTAACATGTAAGTAATGAGATGGTAAAGTTAAGCAAGAAGCTTAGTAAAGTTACAAGATCTATGAAAAACCCGTTAAGGGTAAAATCGTCATTTTTTAAAGAAAATGGCTAAAACGGAGTCGAAACTCTTAATTAGCAAAATGTTGTTAGATGGAAAATATTTCGTATTATATTAAGTAACGAAACCGTCGATTGAGTTGACAAATTTAACTAAGGGACTTTCAAGTTAAGTAAAAGACAAATAAACCAGTGGTTTGCAAAAGTAAAGTAAACCAATGGTTTACGAAGTTAAGTAAAAGAAAGGCAAACCAGTGGTTTGCAAAAGAAAAGTAAACCAATGGTTTGCAAAGTTAAGTAAAAGAAAGGCAACCTGATGGTTTATAAATTTAAGTAAAGGAAAAGTAAACCAATGGGATACAAAGTTAAGTAAAAAAAAAGTAAACTGATAAGATACAAAGTTA
>CAMOHE010044289.1:0-77708 GCA_946598075.1 Artocarpus hirsutus | reverse complement strand
TTATGTAAACGATCATGGTTTATAAATTATAATTAAGTTAAAACGTAATGATTATTATTACGTTATTATCATGTTTAAGAAATTATGTATTTTGTTAAGTTACGAAATTAAGTTTTCGAGAAATGATTACTACATCTTTTAAAGCTGTATGTTGAGAATTCATTCTCTTTAGGAAATCATTGTTACTAAGTTTGGGAAATAATTATTATTCCCTCTAAGGTTTCATGTCAAGGATTCGATAGAAAGAATCCATTTTAAAAAAAAATTTATTCTGAAATTTCTGTACTTTATTAATGAGTATGTTTAAGTTACGACCAAGTTAAGTTAAGTGACGGCCACGTAGTGAGGGTCGTCACACTTAGCGTGTTTTTTTTAGTCTTTTATCATTTTTAAATAGTGGTTTATAATTAGATTAATGATATTATATTGTATAATAACAATAATAAAATAAACGACACAAGTTTTATATTAAAAACACCCATTAAAATAACACATAGATAGTTTACAGACATAACATGGATACACTTTAAGAGTACAAAATACTCTATATAAGCAGCTATCTTAACCATATATACATAAAGATTACAAAAACATCGATAAAAAAAGATCGAACCTTAAACAGGATACATTTTGAGAGTACTAGTGACTCCGTAATATCAGCCATCTTAACACTAAAGTCATTGAATCCAAATGTTTTAAAAACAGCATATTGTTGCTATGTGGAGCCAAATCAACTTAGCAAAGGAGAAAGAAGAGAAGAAAAAAAAAAGAAAGGGACAGTGGCTTGGCGCCACGGCGCTCGCCCAAATTCTAACTAGTGCCCCGGCACCCAAAATAAGGGCTACGGTGCCCGGGGTCTATCTTTTTATGATTTTTTTGTGCAAAAGTCGGGATTTTGAAGCCAAAAATAGGAAACTATTAAGGTTTCTCATAGTTGCTATTTTTCTCTTCTTTGGGGTATAAATAGACGTAAAGTGGCTAGGGTTGAGTAAGAGAGTGGCATTATTTTATATGAGGCATATTTTTAAGAACTCCATTGTTGAGAGAAAAATTTCCACAGGGTGATAGGTAGAAGAGAGATTTGGTAAACACAAATTGAGAGTGTGTGAGAAATTTCTCTTGTAATCTGTAATCTTTTTCATCATAGTGGAATCTATAAGCTACAGAAACAGGACGTAGTCTTGAATTTGGACGAACCTGTATGAAATTTGGTATCTCTTTTTTATTCTTTTCTCCAATTTCTTTTCTGTAATTATTTGTTCTTGCGATCCTTAGAATTAGGAGACGCCTAATTCTCCAACAACTGGTATCAGAGCCAAGGTTTGGATCAAGAACCATGACGAGAGAAGAAGGTTTGGCAACTAGTATTACCAAATTCGATAGTTTGGACTTTTTCTATTGGAGGATGCAAGTGGAAGACTACCTCTACAGCAGGAAACTGCACTTGCCCTTGGGTAATAAGCCCGAAGGCATGAAGGATGAGGAGTGAACTCTCCTTGATAGACAGGCGCTCAGTGTGATCCGTTTGACCCTGTCAAAGAACATAGCCTACAACGTTGCGAAGGAGAATACTACAATAGGGATGATGAAAGGTCTATCAGAGATGTATGAGAAGCCCTTAGCCAATAACAAGGTACATCTCATAAAGAAGCTCTTTAATTTAAAAATGCCTGAAGGTGCCTCGATGGTAGAGCATCTGAATAGTTTCAACACTTTCCTAAACCAATTGGTCTCGATAGAGATTAAATTTGATGATGAGATCAATGCCCTAATCCTTTTGGCCTCATTATCGAATAGTTGGGAACCCATGAGGGTGGCCATTGCAAATTCGATTGAGAATGCAAAATTGAAGTTTGCTAATGTTAGAAACTCTATTCTGGTAGAAGAAGTTAGCAAAAAAGACTCAGGTGAAGCCTCAATGTCAAACTCGGCCCTTGATGTTGATAATAGAGGCAGGAAACTTGAGAGACATTCCAACAGGGATAATGGCAAGAGTGGCAAGTCGAGGAATGGGAGAAGCAAGTCTAGGAATGGTAAGATTATGGAGTGTTGGAACTGTGAAAAGACCAGCAACTTGAAGAAGAACTGCAGGGCTCCAAGGAAGAATGAAGACAAGAATAATAACGCCACTAATGCCGCCATTGAAAAGCTACAGGATGCCTTGCTCTTGTCTGTTGACAATTCCCTTGATTAATGAGTGATAGATTCAAGAGCATTATTCCACACCACTGCACACTGTCATGTCTTGGAGAACTACGTTGCTGGAAATCATGGTAAGGGTTATCTTGCTGACGGAGAACCTTTGGATATTGTTGGCATTAGAGATGTCAGTTTGAAAATGCCTAATGGGTCTATGTGAAAGATTCATAAGGCGAGACATGTTCCCAAACTAATGCGCAACTTGATTTTAGTGGGGCAACTAGATGACAAAGGATATAATGTGACCTTTAATTGTGGAGGTTAGAAAGTCACAAAGGGAGCTATGGTTGTTGCTCATGGATGTAAAGCTGGAACTCTCTACATTAATTCCAATTGCATAGATACCATAGCAGTTGCTGACTCTGCTGCTAACACTGAGCTATGGCACTATAGGCTCGGGCACATGAGTGAGAAAGGAATGAAGGTGCTTCACTCTAATGAAAGCCTGCTAGGATTGAAAACTATTGATCACAGGTTGTGTGAAGGCTGTATCTTTAGCAAACAGAAGAGAGTGAGCTTCTCAACAACAAGCAAAGAGCCTAAGTCTAGGAAGTTGGAGCTAGTTCACACTGATGTGTAAGGACCTACGATGGTGACTTCCCTTGGTAGCGCTAACTACTATGTGACATTTATTGATGACTCAAGCAAGAAGGTATGGGTTTACTTTCTGAAAAACAAATCTAATGTCTTTGATGCTTTCAAGAGGTGGAAAGCTATGGTGGAGAACGAGACAGATTTGAAGGTGAAGTGCATGCAGTCTGACAATGGGGGAGAATACTTAGATGAAGATCTCAAGTGTTACTGTGCTGAGAATGGAATAAAGATGAAGAAAACCATTCCAAGGAAACCACAACAGAATGGGGTAGTTGAGAGGATGAATAGAACTCTAAACCAACGTGCCAAAAGCATGAGGTTGCATGCGGGGCTACCAAATTCGTTTTTGGCTGAGGCAATTAACACAGCAACTCATCTGATCAACAGAAGTCTATCCACGCCACTGAAGTTCAAGCTACCGAAATAAGTATGGAGTGGCAAAAAGGTTGACCTCTCTTACTTGAAAGTATTTGGTTGTGTTTCTTATGTTTACATTGATTCCACTGCTAAAAGTAAACTTGATGCAAATTCTAAGAAGTGTTTTCTAGTTGGCTATGGTGGACTTGAGTTTGGTTATCGTCTTTGAGATGACCAAAATCAGAAGATTATTAGGAGCAAGGACGTGATCTTAAATGAAGGTGTTCTGTATAAGGACAAAGACAGCACTGACTCTAGAGGTTCAGGTTCTGAAGACAAGAAGCCTGAGATGATTCCATTGAAGGATCTTCCTGAAGTGGAAGTGGAAAATTTAGAGGTTGAAGACTAAGAAAATATTTTTCCAAATTGAAACCAAAGTACTCCTGCTACACCAGTCAGGAGATCTAGCAGGACTATCAGACCACCGCAAAGATACTCCCCTTCTCTGCACTATATTTTGTTGACCGACAGAGGTGAGCCAAAGAGCTATGAAGAAGCCGTAGAGGCTAAAGATTCGATCAAGTGGGAGTTTGCAATGAGGGATGAGATGGATTTCTTAATGTCCAATCAGACATGGCAATTGATAGAGTTACCACAGGGCAAAAAGGCCTTACATAACAAGTGGGTATACCAGATTAAAGATGAAAGTGATGGCAGCAAACAGTATAAGGCAAGGTTGGAGGAAAAAGGCTTTCAGCAAAAAGAAGGTATCGACTTTAATGAGATTTTTTCTCTAGTGGTGAAATTAACCACGATTAGAACTCTACCTGCGCTAGTGGCAAATGAAGACTTGTTCTTGGAACAGTTGGATGTTAAGACAGCTTTATTCCATGGTGATTTGGAGGAGGAGATCTACATGAAGTAGCCATAAGGTTTCGAAGTACCGGGTAAGGAGAATTTGGTGTACAAACTTTAGAAGAGCTTGTATGGCCTCAAACAAGCTCCCAGGCAGTGGTATAAAAAGTTTGACGGTTTTATGTACAGCAATGGTTTTTGGAGGTGTTAGGGAGATCACTGTTGTTATGTAAAGAATTTTGATGACTCTTATATTATATTGTTGCTATATGTCGATGACATGTTGATAGCAGGAGAATGCAAATAGGAGATTAACAAGCTTAAGAATGAGCTGTTTAAGGAGTTTGCAATGAAGGACTTGGGTACTACAAAACAAATCCTTGGGATGAGAATAACAAGGAACAGTAATGGTCTGAAGTTATCACAGGAAGAATATGTTGAAAAGGTGCTTAGCAGATTTAACGTGAGTAATGCGAAGCCTGTGAGTACTCCTTTGGCCAGTCACTTCAAGTTATCAAAGAAGCAATCACCGACCACGAAGCAGGAGCGATACCACATGGCCAAGGTGCCTTATGCTTCAGCAATAGGCAGTCTCATGTTTACCATAGTTTGTACCAGACCAGACATTACACATGCAGTAGGAGTTATGAGTAAGTACATGAGCAATCCAAGCAAACAGCATTGGGAGGCAGTGAAGTGGATTCTCAGATACCTGAGAGGTACTGCAGGTTTAGCACTGTGTTTTAGGAAGTTAGACTTGGAACTACAGTGCTATGTAGATGCTGACATGGCTGGAGACATTGATAGCAGAAAGAATACCACTTGTTATGTCTACACTTTGGGTGGTACAGCAGTTAGTTGGGTCTCAAAGTTGCAGAAGATAGTTGCACTATCTACAACAGAAGTAGAGTATGTAGCAATGATAGAAGTGAGCAAGGAGATGATTTGGTTGCAATCGTTTCTGGAAGAACTCAGTCATAGGCAGGAAAGGAGTGCATTACACAGTAACAGTCAGAGTGCCATTCACTTGGCAAAAAATCTCGCATTTCATGCTAGGATGAAGCATATACAATTGTGGTATCACTTCATCAGATCAGCTTTAGAAGATGGAGTGTTGGAGCTTGAGAAGATTCTTGGGAGTCAGAATCCAATAGATATGCTCACCAAGACAGTTCCAATCGAGAAACTAAAGTTGTGCGCAACTTTAGTTGGACTTCTCCGTGAGGCATGAGAAGTTGTTGCCGCTGTAGTTGGAGACATGGTGATTGATTAGTCTCCAAGTGAGAGATTGTTGCAATGTGGAGCCAAATTAACCTAGCAAAGCAGAAAGAAGAGAAGAAAAAAAAAAGAAGGGGGCAGTGGCTTGGCACCACAACGCCCGCTCGAGGATCAACTAGCACCGCGGCGCCCAAAATGAGGGCCGCGACTCCCGGAGTCTGTCTTTTTACGATTTTTTTGTGTAGAAGTCAAGATTTTGAAGCCAAAAATGAGAAACTACTAGGGTTTCTTATTAGTTGCTATTTTTCTCTTCTTTGGGTATAAATAGACATAAAGTGGCTAGGGTTGAGTAAGAGAGTGACATTATTTTATGTGAGGCATATTTTTGAAAACTCCATTGTTGAGAGAAAAATTCCTACATGGTGTTAGGTAAAAGAGAATTTGGTAAACACAAATTAAGAATATATGAGAAATTTCTCTTGTAATTTGTAATCTTCTTCATCATAGTGAAATCTACAAGCGATAGAAACCGGACGTAGTCTCGAATTTGGACGAACCTGTATAAAATTTGGTGTCTCTTTTTTCTTCTTTTCTCCAATTTCTTTTCTGCAATTATTCGTTCTTACGATCCTTAGAATTATAAGACACCTAATTCCCTAACACATATCACAATAAAAATACAAGATGTGGAAGAGAGTGATTATTCAAGACATAAGAAATACAAACGAACATACTGTAGATAAAACCAAAAGATTACCGGTGGAGGTTCATATCCAATAGTCGCTTCCTACATTCTTTCTTCTAATCAGGCTTAGATGTTGCAGTGTCAAACTCTGGATGAATGACTTGCATTTTCTTAAGCAGGTCTTTAGCTGTTGAAGCAGTAAAAAAGATTTGTCTCCCTGACTCTACAATGAAGTTTTTTTCCACAACGTGATTTAAAAACTTTAAAAGACTGTCATAAAAATCATTTATATTCAAGGACCTATAAGTTTGGAGTGAATACCCAATAGATTCTTACTAGTAATTATGAATAACTCTTCAAGAGTGCTTAAACCACCAGGTAATGTAATAAAAACGTTAGAGTTATGTATTATGTTTTTAAGACGCTTAGACATGTCTAAAGCTCTCTCTTCCTTACCTACGGTTTTTCCACAGAGGTTCCCCTCAACTAGAAGATAAAGTATAATCTTTACGACATGGCTACCCTTAGAATGTGTTGTTGTTGCTACATTCCCTATTAACCCTAAACTACCTCCCCAATAAACCAGGTTAATTTTCTTACATGCCAAGACTTGTTCTAAGTGTTCTGCGGCTTCTAAATAGACTCTACCATTACTAGAATTGGAACCACAAAAGACACAAATGGTTTCGATTTTTCTAGATGAATGAGAGGAAGACATGTTTGGTTTCTAAAACAGACTGAATCTTTTTTTTTAACTATTTGATTTTTTTGGGCTTTTGTTTTAAGTCCACTCTGCCTAAAACACTGAGTCCTAAATGATATCTTAAATAAGATGAAAATGCGCAAGGATTAAGGAGTTATGACAAGTAGGTGGTGGCAGGTTACTTTACAATCTAAACAAAATATGTGATGGTAAGAAAAGAAGATATAATATGATATTGTACAAATGAAAAGTGAGAAAATAAGAAATGGACACGTTAGAAAAAGTCAGACTAAATCCGAACAAATTTGAAAAAGTAAACACACAATTAGGCCAACTTCTGAAAAACAATACTCGGACTGTACAACTTTTGACATTTGAAAACAAAATGACAAATGACACTCTGATATGACTATACAACTTTTTAACAAATGAGCACCAAATCTAGAAAGCTGTTATAAATGACAATTTATTGTAGAACTTTTAAAAAAGTAAGAAACATTTAACTGTACACTTTTTTGACAATTTTAACATACAATCAGACCGACTTTGACAATTTTAAAATTTTAAATTAACAACAGGAACAAACTTATGATGTATTTGACAAGGTAACATTTTTTAATAAACAAATACAGATACATAACAACTATTGTAATGATAAAATAAAAAATAAACATTTATTATTTAACACATACTATGACAATCTAAAAACAAACACTCAAAACACAAAATATATTTTTTTTGCAGAAACACTCAAACGACACCTATGGATTAAAAATTTACTCCCCATCTAATTTTTTTACAAACTAACAAACAGGGTCTTTAAATGCTAGATTCCTGAGGTGTTATCTTTTTGCATGAAATTGGGGCCAGAGATTAGAAATTGCACCTTGGACATATCCACATAGATGGTTCAAAAGAGAAGCATGATAGTCATCGAAGTTCTCTTTAGAAAGGTCATGTTTGCATAAATAGATTTTGTCCTCCCTATTTACTGACACAAATCCAGGCGAATGACACTTACCTTTATGAGTCTATCACCCACATTTGTGACATCTAGAGTTGATGGCACGCGCTCTTCTTCTCATCACACTACAAGTAGTACCCATACTTGAAAGGCTGACCTTCTGATTGAACTCACTTAGATGAATTTTTTCTTCAATTAACATCCTCACATCACCAAGGATTCCAAAATATATGAGAATCCAAAGTCAAGTGACTCTAAACTTGTATTTCTGCTTGAAAACCTTTTGAAAAAGTGATGAGAAGTATTTTCTTAAGCAGTGGTACTTTGGATCTATAGAAAACAAAGAAAAAGGAGCAAGAAAGAAAGAAAGATGGTTGAGGGATTATGGATAAGAATCGAGTTTATGAGAAAAATGATAGAGGAGATCTAGACAATTAAGAACAAGCTTCAAATTTTAGAGAGAGGAAGAGAGAATTCTAGAGAGAATGGAGAATTTTAAAGAGAGAGGGAGCTTAGTAAATTTAAACTTTGATTCCAAATGATAAGATTTATAGACAATATAGAACATTGTTACATATTGTGCTGGATACTAGACTAGGCTGACATTTTAGATTTTGCCTGCATAATGATTTAAGTAACCATTCAAGTTTTAAATGAACAATTATTTCTCAAACACTAGCCTAACTTGATACAAATAAAAATAATATAGGCAATTGAGTGTATAAAAATATTTTGAGTTATTAAAACTTAGTAAATAATTTTTGTGCCCTTGCATAATTTGACATAAATTTGAGACGACTAATATGGGAAAATTGAATGAATAAGTTACAAGACGGAGACAATACTAAAAAAAAAAATTAACGGGTGATAGATTTTATATATATATATATATATATATATATAGATTTGTATAATTAATTTATTCTAACAAATTATAGTCGGAGGAGGCTGTGACGGCTCCAATTGATTTAACTCATGTTTTATTGTACTTCAAGGAGTAGTTTAAACCATTAATTTTAATTTGAAAAGTGTAGCATGTAAAAGTTTCATACTATAGCTTTTTACTATAATATGTGAGAGCTTTATATTGTTTATAGTTCAGACTATTAGTTTGAATTACTCTTCCAAATACCCTATCTGTTTTGTAAAGACTAAGAAAAGAGAACATTTTGGCAAGTTTAGAACTAAAATAATATTTATTCGTTGGCCAAAAAAAGACATTTATAATATTTTTAATGGTTTTTAACACTCGTAATATTTAAACTTTAGGGTCTCTTTTACTTTGCTACATAAACTTTAAAAATCACTATTTGGACCTCTAAACTTTCAAAGCTACTCATTTTTTTCCATGAACTTTCTTTTTCCGTTCAAATAGATGGGTTTAAACTCACATGATTCACATATGAATCACCTATAAGAACAAAAAATAAGATTTTATCTATTATTTAATAATGTCTCCTCATCTTTGAACGAAAAATTAGAAGTTCAAAGGGGGCGAAGTAAGACGTTTTAAAAGTTCAGATGGCAAAGTTGTAATTTTTAAAGTTCAAGGTAATAAAGTGAGG
Source organism: Artocarpus hirsutus (assembly GCA_946598075.1). NCBI lineage: Eukaryota > Viridiplantae > Streptophyta > Magnoliopsida > Rosales > Moraceae > Artocarpus > Artocarpus hirsutus. The sequence continues at coordinate 68,568 of CAMOHE010044289.1, read as the reverse complement.
AGTTTTAAAAATTCAAGCAGTAAAGTAATAATTTTTAAAGTTCAGGGAGCAAAGTGAGAGAGACTCTAAAGTTTAAGGGCCATTAATATTAAGAACCCTATTTTTAAACAATGAAGGTTTTCAATTTATATAATAAGGACTTAGATAACAGATTTAAATCTTAGTGTTTGAAATAATATCTAATCAATTATATTATGTCGTTTCATTGAATAGACTCAAATATCAAAATATGAAAAAGTCTGTTTAAAAGCATTCTAAATTTTTTTATTAACGTAACATAATATGATTTGATTAGATATTTTTTTAAACATTAAAATTGGACAGATAATTTAACTCTATACGATAATCGGGTATGGTGGTAATTATTTGGTCATGTTTTACTTGCAGATGGGAATGCTTGAAAGATTTACTGGTTGGTGACTGGACCAAAGGCGTATTGTGTAGCTTTGGGATGCCTGCGATCAAAGGCTCGGAGTTGTTTGTTTGAACCGGAAAATCATCATGATTTGACCCAAAATGTGGCTTGCAAATGATGGGAATTACAGAGAGCTTAGATGGTTCACGGCTTGGAAAAAGAAAGATCAACTTATTGATTTTCAGCTGTCACAAGAGATTTCTGAGGCTCTGCAACAGAAGCTATGCCTTTTGGTCATGGCTACATTCAATTTCTGGACACGTAAGTGTGAAGTTACTTTCTCATTTCCTGTTTGTTAGACTATGAATTTCTTTCTTGAAAATTCCTCGCACGTTAGGTTTTACAACTTTTGAAAAACAAGCTAGTTCAAATTCAAATTTTGTGATAGACAAGTCTTGAAAATTCTATCACAGTAGGACATAGTTTTTAACCGTTAAATTATGTGATCTTTGAGAAACAAGTTAGTTCAAAATTTAAATTTTGTCATAGAAAACACATACCAAAGTTGTGTCTTTGTGGGTTATGGTTACATTCAATTTCTGGACACAAGTGTCATCTTAATTAATTCACTTATTAATTTTTTTTTTGCCTTTCACTGGCTTTGTAGTAACCAATATGATTCCCTACTTAGTTATTCTCTTATGTTTATAGTATTTAAAAATAATTCTGAAATTTACACTTTCTTATTCACTTATTTTATTTAAAACTATTTATTAATTTAACCAAAATTTTTATCATTTGTTTTTATTCTGCCTTATAAAATGTTATTTATCACCTTTTTTATGGTTGAAAAATTTTTACAGTTATCAAACAAATTGAATCATGAAAATATATAAAAGAGATAATTTTATATGTAGTTTTTAAATTTTTTTTCTCTCTAAAATACTCCCTATACTCATTTTGGAATTGGCCGCAGTTTTACCATTTTTAGCCGCTAAAGTAAAAATCTAAAACCATCCACAAAACACATTTTCATTTCACAGACTATTTATAAGATTAGATTGACCGCAAAAACTAATTCTACATTTCAAAAAAAAAACTAATTCTAAAGATAATTTATAAATTTCTCTCCAATCATTGTATGCCACTATGTACTCTGAAGGCAAATCGAGATATGAGAACAAGTTTTGAATGGTGGCATTGAATGGTGGCATTGAATGGTGCTGAAGTGTTTACTAACGCAAGCGCAAGTCACCACCAGCTGAGAAAGCTTGGTGTTCGCCTCGGAGCCCTTGTAGCTGCAACTCAAACCCGTGGAGGGGTCTACATGTATAGCAATCACCACGGATGCGATGGCGGTCGCCTTTACTATCGTATGTATACATACGTTCGACTTACAGTTAATGGTGGAGCCAGCTTCAAGTGAAGGCTATGACGTACACTATTTTTTTAAGAACAAATAACATAAAAATTACATCATAATAGTTTTCAAGAACTACTAAATTCCTAATAAGAATCATACTATGAAAAAAGTAAGATTTTTTAATGAAATGTTTGATTTTTAAAGTGTTTAATATTCTTAGTTTTAACTAAAACTTTTAGTTACTATAATATAAAACTCTCGCATGTTATAGTTTTGAAAAAAAGTAAGTTTTAATGTAAAACTCTTACACACTACAGTGGTTTAGATATATATATATATATATAATACTTATTTTGTATATCTTTTTTATTTTGATGTGATTTTAGTCATATAATGTTTAAGCACTAACGATAAGGATATTCTCATTAGAGTTTTATTTTTTTCATTTTTATACCTTATATTTTGAGGATATAAAAAAATTTCAAACTTAATATATGACAATTTAACATAAAAAATAACATTCTATTGAAAAATCTTGAACTTAAACATGGCATGTCTTTTAAACATGCCATGTTATATGATGTAAATTTTACTTAAAACCATGGGGAATTTAGACATATAACCAAATTCTAATCGTCATGTTGAAATATAGCAGAAAATTAAAACAGTTTTACAAATAACAAAAATTAATATTTATCGTAATAGTTATTATGTAATTATGTACCATACGAGAATATCCCTATAATAGTTATTATGCAATTTTTTTATTCTAGAAATATTTTTTAGAAAAAAATAGCCATATTCAACTTCACTTTTACAAAATTGTGATGTCGTGTTAAAAGAGGGGGAGAGAGAGGGGGGGCTTGATTTGGGCCACTGCTGGGCCTAGAGGGCCTGCTGGGTGCAATAGCCGGGCGGAGCCACATGCTTCCAACCAACCACATATCATCGGTTCTTCTATTTTTCAGGAAAAAAAAATGAAGAAAAAAAAAATCAAATTTTCAAAAGCTTAAAGTTCAAGCTGTACTCAAAGGTTATAGGTGAGGATTTTTGTAAACTTTCCAATTCATGTCATAACACATGAAGAAATGAAAATTTAACTACACAATACAAGACGTGGTTGTTCACATCTTTTTTTTTTTTTTTTTTTGACATTTTCTGTATTATATATTGAAAATTAGACACTGGAAAAAGAACTAGGAAAAAAAAAAAGCGAAACAAAAAGCAGAAGAAAACAAAACGGGGCTGTTCTGATTAGAGCCTCGTCGATGGAAAAAGAAAAAAAAAAAGTAATTTTCACAAAGAACCTTCCCACTATACACAAATTTTAAGTTAGTCCCTAACTTTCGATTTTCACACAAGACAACCCCCAATCTTTTCTGCCATTATCTTGTTGGTCCATGTGAAAGAAAAATCATGCGTGTGAGAAGTGAATTGGAACTAAAAGTTCAAATTAAAGGTACTGTATCATGTGAAAACTTTACACTGTATAATATTTTTACTTTATACTATAACATATAAGAGTTTTATACTTTTAAGTTAGAAATTAGTTTATCAAACACCCTATAAGTCAAAAAATATATGGAAATGTGTCTAGTGACCCTCTTCTGGGGTGACTTTAATTTTTTTTTTTTTTTTTGAGGTCGTTTTCTAGAACAAAACCATACTTTAAAAAAAATAAAAAACCATGTCAATCCCTACTCCCATGAAAATTACTTTCCAAGAATAACAACCCATAGTTTTTTGGCCAACTTTTTCTAAATCAAACCATTGGCTTTTGCCGATTGCGCCCAACTTTTGAAAACTATTATAGTAAGTGGAGATACTCTCCATCAATGGAGAATGATCGGACAACAACGTATCATAAGTTTTCTTTTTTGAAGCGAATAGCGTATCATAACTTAAATAAAGTAAAATACTAAAAACCTATTATACTTTAAAAATTAACATGTCAAAACAGTGACTAAATTAAATTCATTTTTACCCAATTAGATTAGTACACAAATTCTTAAAAAAAATTAACACACAGATTAATCTCAATTGATAAACTAATCACACTAAGTTCAAAAGTCAAAAATTAAACCTACTACACACATATTAAACAAATTTTTTTCATAAATAATAAACTTTTCAATAATATATGCTTTAAGAAAAAAATAATACAATAAACTTTTATAATTTGTGCTTTCAGAAAAATAATACACAAATCAAACTATCGTGAAGAACTGGGGCGCTCAATGGGAACTGAGGATGCTCAATAAATTTTGAAGGTCTTATCAGGGTTTTTGAAGTCAAATCAATCAAAAAACTTTCAACGATACACAGATTAATCTCTAAAATACAATTAATTTACAATGCAAATAGTTTCACAATATAAGGAAAAAAAATCCTGGCGGAGAGGCGCATGTGGGTCTTGGCATTCTGAGGTGGGTTCGCAGAGAGCAAGTGGGTCTCACGATCCACGGTTCGCAGGTGGTGGTGGGCTGTGAGATACATGCCGCAAACGACCTCATCCACGGAGGTGGCTGTCGCAAGCAACGCGTAGAGGGGGAAAGTGTGAGGACGGGTGGGATACAGTGGGCGGTGAGTGAGAAGGAGGAGAAATCTTGTGTCGTCGTACTCAGAGGAGATTGCTGGCCGAGGTCAGACCATATTTATCGACAAACTCCTACGGTGGTAGTAGAAGGTAGACGGAGGAAGAGGAGAGAGAGAGAGAGCGAGATAAATCTGGTGGTTTTTTCTTTGAAGGGATAGAAAGAGATGAAGATGAGTGAAGAGAGAGATGGACCTGATGAAGGGATTAGACATAAACGGGGAGAAAACAGTATACGACCACAAATATTTTTGAACTTTTAGAATTGCTTTATAAAACCGTTAGGATCAAAATCTAATGGTTTAAAAAGCGTTTTTTAATCCGTGGAGAATAAATGTGTTCTCTATCAAAACTTTTCCTATATATATATCTTTACCCGTCTTATTTTTGTGTGAAAATTGGACTTAGATTTATTTTTAGCAAAAATGTTGTGTTGGAATATCAGTTGTCTAAAATAATGCTTTCTCTAATTCATGATGCCATCCATCTTACTATCATCAAAATCAAAACTCTTCCTCAAAAAAAAAAAAAAAAAAATCAAAACTCACCCCATTGCATTTTATCAAACGGATAAAAAAAATACAATAGCGTGAGTTTTGATTTTGATGATAGTAAGATGGAAGGGATCATGAATTAGAAAAATTGAAATATATGAAGTAAAAAAAAAAAATTCCCCAAATTGGTTTTGTTTTTAAAAATAAAAATTTTTGAATAATCTATGCTGAGAATATTTTTAAAATTTTTACCTTAATGCAAACTCATTTACAAAAAACATTTAGGCCTTGTTTGTTTGGGATACTTTTGGACTCAATGCATTCAGTGTTCATTAAGTCCTTTTTAATACCCGTTTAGTGCTCTAAATTTTTAAATCTTTCTGATCTTGTTTTGAGACCTTTGAATCCATTTTTAAGAGTTCACGTTAGACTCGTTTTCTTGAGATCTCAAACCATATGCTACAATGCAATCTCATTCCCCAGTATTTTTTTTTTTTTTTTTACCGTTGAATCGGTTTTGCTTCTGCAATAAAACCATCAACTCTCATGGGTGATTCTACAAGAGAGTAGCATCTTTCGCTGGCGACGGTGATCCAAAACATCACCGTTTAGTCTAACTCTGCCAGCTCAATGACGGCGTGGTGGCCTTTTTGGCGGCCAAGGCCTGCTCCAGCATGCCGTAATTCCTAGGCCGGCCGCGCTTCCTCTTGGCCAGCTCCAACGGCGACGTCACCGTCGAGGAGGGCATGGAGTGAGGGTAGACTTGTGTGAGCCATCGCCGGAGTGGCTTCTCGGGAGGAGTCCATTAGTCGGCAAGGCGCTGGGAACAACGACGATTGGTTTAAAAGTGCTAATGTGCAAATTGGTTCAAGAGCTTTGCCCACTCTAATTAATTATATGCATGAGGATATTTCGACCAAAAAGGTCATCCTTCCAGGTTTTACAATGCCGCTAATGTTGTTCAAAATGGTTAAAGGATGCCTTTTTATTAGTTGTAAAAGTGGTGGGGCTGGGGATGGTGGTAGTAGGAGCTGAGTTGGTTTTCATTAGGTTCCATCCCAGTTCAGAGAGAGAAAAGGATTGTAAATCTGGTTAGGGCAATTCCAAAGTTGAGTTTTTGTTACCAAACACATATTTTGATTTTGTGCCTAACTCAAATTTTTAAAACTTCTCACAACCAAACATTAACTTGAATTATCATTCAAAACACAATACTCAAATTAAAAAGATCTAAATCATTATAACTTGAATATATTTACCAAACAGACTCTTAGAAGCCACAACAAAGTCCACACAACCCTCAGCCCAAAAACCTTGACTGTCATCTATGTTGATCCTCGCCTTCACGATTGCTTTGCTTATAGATCTTTGTCATCCATTGTGAGGCACCCTTTGCTAAAGGATTTGGTTTGGTTTTTTAGAGTGTTTAGGAACATAGTTACGATTATAAGTTAAAACCAACATACTGCATCACGCGAGGGCTTTACATTATAGCAAACTTTTGGTTTACATTATAGTATTTGAAACTTATTAATTCAAACTAGGTTGCCAAACAAAGCTTTGATATGCTTCAAATCGTTTTTGATAAAATGTTTTCTCTCATAAAATTTAAACCAAACAATTCCAATAGTAAAAAAATAGTTCTACTATTCTCCCAAATAAACTCTTTGATTCGGTTAAGTTTTCTTCAGATTTTTCTTTCTCCAGAAAATGTCGGGAGAGGAGAGGGTTATTTCAAAATAAACCCCACGCGATGACCACATGATAGTTTCCATCAAATTTTGGCCATAATTATAACAAAGGGACTAACCATGGAACTTCGACAAACTGTGGGGCAGCATCGTACATAAAAACAAATGCGAGGGGCTAATTCAAGACTAATGCAGTAGTTGAAGCACCATTCGTAAAAATAACCTAAACTATAATCATAACGGCGAATCGGCGAAAATAATACTCAGATTGCCAATCCCACGCATCTAATAAGAGCGTGAATCTCAAATTCCAACGAAAGGCCCAAAAGGCCCACTAAACCCGTCAACGACGCCGAACCCTTTTCCCCTCCCACTCTCCCACGCTCCCAAATTCCCCTCACGAGACACCTGAAGAAATTATTAGAATATTTCAATAAATTTTAATTTTTTGTTATATTATCATATTTTTTCTTTTTTTTTTTTTCGTCTTTCTCTCTCTCACTCTCTCTCTGTAAGTTACCAGCTTCACAAAATCGGCGTCTCTCTCTGCAACTCTCTCTCCCTCTGCTAGGGTTTCAGTCTCTCGGAGTCGCCGTTTCTTCCGATTCCTCTGCTTCTTCGACTGGGATTGATCGCTCCCGCTTCGCCGCCGAGTCAACTCATCAACTCGGGCCGAGTAAGTGCTTCCTTTGGTTTTCCTTCTTTTTACTGTCTGAACCGTTCTCGTTTCTGATCCGAGTTTTTAGATCCGTGATTTGTGGATTTTTCGAGCTTTTATTCTCTATTCATGTGAACTGAGATGGTTTCTCACTGTGTGCTTTTTCTCTTCCATTGTTTGTTCCGCCTGGGTTTTGCCTTGTTGAGAAATGTGAGGATTACGAGATTTTTAAAGGTTTTATGGAAATTAGATGAGAAATCTATGTTCGAAATTTCTGGTTAGTTTTGAATTTTGAGTTGGTTTAATCCTGTCTGGAACTAAGATACAATCATGCATGTAGTTCCTTTCTAGTATTTGGGGGCAATGGGAGCATTTCAATTTCTATAGTTGCTACATGAATTTTGATTTTATTTTTTTCTAAGGATTAATAGATAAAAGGGGAAACAAATTTTTTGATTAAGCAATTTGTTTGGATATATTGGTTTGTTCGATCTGTTATTTTTCTCAGTTATTGATAATAAACACGAGGTTCTAAGAATTTTTTTTATACTTTCCGTGGTGATTTGTTATCATCATCCATTAAATTACAGTTGAATTTCCTGGTTGGTTTTTGTTCGAGTAAAGTATTGAGAAGAAAGAAAAAATACGATAATTTCTTTCCTTTTCTATGCAACAGATTCTACTTCTTTTTTCAATATTTTCTTCTGTACTGGGGATTTCTTAAGAAATTCTTGTAATCAACCCGTTGATGGCATGAAAAGGTTTCAACTTTTAATTGAAAACTGCCGTTCTTATGTTTTTTAACCTGTTGTACTGAGGTACTTATTCCTCTGATTTTGAAATCTACGTGATAAGTTTAAGTTTTCTGCTAAATAGCTATATTTCGTAACCCAGGTTGTGTGTCTGATGAACTTTTATGCTTCTTGTGCAAGTTTTTTTTAGTTACCGCGGATTGCTTAATTTGGTTATTTGATATATACCTAAAATCTCTACAGTTTCATCCTTTTCCCTTTTTTCTCTTGGTAATTATCAGTTGGCTTATCGTATACAGGTAGTGCTGGTCGATTAATATATATGTGCTCCACAGTAATTTTTTTCCCTTAAATTTGTGGGAAGAAACATAAGAATATCATTTGTAAGATATATTGATTCTCTAACCCGCATTAATTAGTTGGTTTTTTGTACCAGATTCAAATGGCAATGGAGGTCACCCAAATCCTTTTAAATGCGCAGGCAGTGGATAGTGCTGTGCGGAAGCATGCTGAAGAAAGTCTTAAACAATTTCAGGAGCAAAATCTACCAAGTTTCTTGCTTTCTCTTGCTGGGGAATTGGCTAATGATGAGAAGCCCGCTGAGAGTCGTAAATTAGCTGGTTTGATCCTAAAGAATGCCTTGGATGCCAAAGAACACAATAGGAAGCTTGAACTCATGCAAAGATGGTTGTCATTGGACCAACCTGTGAAGGCTCAGATTAAAGCTTGCTTGTTAAAGACTCTTACCTCTCCTGCCCTTGATGCTCGGTCAACTGCCTCACAAGTCATTGCAAAGGTTGCTGGTATTGAGTTGCCACATAAACATTGGCCTGAACTGATAGAAGCTCTGTTGTCAAACACTCACCAAGTTGCGGCTCACACAAAACAAGCCACTCTTGAAACTCTTGGTTACATTTGTGAGGAAGTCTCGTCCGAGGTGATAGATCAAAGTGAGGTGAATAAGATACTTACTGCTGTTGTTCAGGGCATGAATGCTTCTGAAAGTAACAATGATGTTAGGCTTGCTGCCACTCGAGCACTGTATAATGCTCTGGGTTTTGCTCAGGCAAATTTCTCAAATGACATGGAACGAGATTACATTATGAGAGTTGTCTGTGAAGCCACTCTTTCTCCTGAATTGAGGATTCGACAGGCAGCCTTTGAGTGTTTGGTTGCTATATCTTCAACATACTATGAGAAACTGGCTCCTTATATTCAAGATATTTTCAATATTACAGCCAAGGCCATCAAGGAAGACGAGGAACCTGTAGCACTGCAAGCCATTGAATTTTGGAGTTCAATTTGTGATGAGGAGACAGATATTTTAGAAGAGTATGGAGGAGATTTTACAGGAGATTCTGATATTCCTTGCTTTTATTTTGTAAAGCAGGCTCTCCCTGCTCTTGTTCCGTTGTTATTGGAAACTTTATTGAAGCAGGAAGAAGATCAGGATCAGGATGAAGGAGCTTGGAATATTGCAATGGCTGGAGGAACATGCTTGGGGTTGGTTGCACGAACAGTTTGTGATGATATAGTCCCGCTTGTAATGCCATTCATCGAAGAAAATATAACAAAACCAGATTGGAGGCAAAGGGAGGCTGCCACTTATGCTTTTGGTTCCATTCTCGAGGGCCCATCTGCAGATAAGCTCATGCCTCTTGTTAACGTAGGTCTGAACTTTATGCTTAATGCACTGATGACAGATCCAAACAATCACGTGAAAGACACTACTGCATGGACTCTTGGAAGAATATTTGAGTTTCTGCACGGTTCAACTTTGGATACCCCAATAATTACAGCAGCAAATTGCCAACAGATTATTAAGGTTCTTCTTCAGAGCATGAATGATGTACCTAATGTTGCTGAGAAAGCTTGTGGTGCTCTATATTTCCTTGCCCAGGGTTACGAGGATGTGGGTCAATCATCCCCACTGACTCCCTTTTTCCAAGATATTATTCAGGCCCTTCTCAATGTGACTCACCGGCCTGATGCTGGAGAATCACGCCTTCAAACAGCAGCCTATGAGACGCTAAATGAAGTTGTAAGGTGCTCCACTGACGAGACTGCTCCAATGGTGTTGCATTTAGTTCCTGTCATTATAAATGAGTTGAGCCAGACTTTTGCAGCACAGAATCTATCATCTGAAGAGAGGGAGAGGCAGAATGAACTACAAGGCCTTCTTTGTGGTTGCTTGCAGGTCATGATACAGAAGCTGGGGTCATCAGAGCCAACAAAGAGTATGTTTTGGCAGATGGCCGACCAGATGATGTCTCTGTTTCTTAGAGTATTTGGTAGTAAAAGTGCTACGGCACATGAGGAGGCTATGCTTGCCATTGGTGCGCTTGCTTATTCTGCAGGTCCTGAGTTTGCAAAATACATGCCAGACTTCTACAAATATTTGGAAATGGGTCTGCAAGATTTTGAAGACTACCAGGTGTGTGCCATTACAGTTGGTGTTGTAGGGGATCTGTGCAGGGCGCTAGAGGGCAATATATTGCCCTATTGTGATGGGATAATGACTCAACTCCTCAAGAATTTATCAAGTAATCAATTGCACCGATCTGTGAAGCCTCCAATCTTTTCGTGCTTTGGCGACATTGCTTTGGCAATTGGAGAGAACTTTGAGAAGTACTTGGTCTACGCTATGCCTATGCTTCAGGGTGCCGCAGAGCTATCTGTCCAGACATCAACTGATGACGATGAAGATATGATAGAGTACACCAATACCCTGAGGAATGGAATTTTGGAAGCGTACTCTGGGATCTTTCAAGGATTTAAGGGCTCCGCAAAGATCCAATTGTTGATGCCTTATGCACATCATGTCCTGCAGTTCTTGGATAGTCTATATATGGGGAAGGACATGTAGGTTTGATGGATTTTCCTTGCATCTTATAACTGATAGTTTTGATTATTATTTTGAACTATTTATTTCTGATCTTCTTTTAATAATTCTTTCAGGGATGAACTGGTGTCCAAGACTGCCATCGGGGTCCTAGGAGACCTAGCTGATACACTGGGTAGTAACGCTGGTCCCTTGATTCAGCAATCTGTGTCAAGCAAAGACTTTCTAAATGAATGTTTGTCATCAGATGATCATTTGATTAAGGAATCTGCTGAGTGGGCCAAGTTGGCCATAAGTCGAGCAATTTCTTTTTGAGGCTGCTGCTCCTACTTGGCATGTTATCCTTTTTGTCTTTGCATGCATTTGGTTGTCTTAGAGTTAGGTCTGAGATTGCATACCATGAGTCAGTTCATCACAGTGTTGGGAAATGACGTTTGGGGTCGGTTGCGGGGCAGTGTGTTCAGTCAGCAACTCAGAATCTCATTTTCATATTTTCCATTTTATTGTTTGGCATTGCCATGGAAGAAGTCAGTTGTGGTTATCCATGTGTGTTTCTGCCATCTTGGCAGAATGAGATCAAATGTAGGAGAAAAGAAACAGGTTGGTTGATGTTGCAGGAATGAGATGGAAAATATCCGATACGCCCCGCCCTATCTGGGGTTGAAGTCAGTTCGGGAGTTTGGGGTTGAGGTCAGTCAACAGTTGGGGCCCTTCAGCGGCAGCGTTAGAGTCTGCTTTTTTCCCCCGTTAAATATATATATTTTTTTCATCTCCTTTTTTCTTCCTTCACCAGAATTTGGTGTCATAAATAATTTTTGCATTGTTACATGTCAATTATCATAGAGTTCGGTTACTGCCGTCTTTTTCCTTTTCGTTGGTTTTGTAGTCACCCTGTATACTTGCTCATTTGTGGGATTAGTGACAACCACATAATATTTAGCTCATGCATTGTTATATGTCATCAATGTCGTATACTCATTCAGCGTTTACTCGTCTTCTTGATCATTTGCCGTTGTCTATTTATGCATTGAGCTCGTCCCTGGTTTTAAAGCATATAATTTTTCTTTTTATTTTTTATTTTTTTGGCTATTGATTTAAGCCTAATTTGATTGATTATTTGCTGTTGTATGGTTCAGGACTAGGAGATTGTTTTAAATATTTAATTGTCCTAATTATTTTGGACATAAATGGTTTTCTTGGGACCATGACCATCTCCCTTTGCGTCATACCTTTATTTTCAGGCACCAAGCAGTAAATACTGTCGTATTCGTGATTTCAAGCGACCGATTTCGCGGGAATGAAACTGTTTGGGGCAGCCAAAAAAGAAGACCAAGTTTTTGTGTTGGGTTATTTATCTTTTTTAAACCATGTATTTTAGATTTATTCAAACAATATATTTTTGATTTTAGATTTCATCAAATTTATACATTTGGATCAGATTTAAAACAAAAATTTATATATTTTTTTAATCAATTTTTAAAATTAAGCTAAAAAATGTTGTCTAAAATACTTGTAAATTGAAAAATAAGAGAAATTTACACATTCGAAAAAACTTTGTATTAACATCTTTGACTTAAAAATATATAAAATACCCTCAAAATAGGTGTTTTGCATATTTTTATTTTTTTTAGTTTTAATTTTTTTTTATTTTATTTAAGCATAATTTGGTCATTTTAAAGTTTAAAATCAACTATTGATTAAAGTAAGACATAAATTTATGAACTGAAGTAAGGTATAAATTTATGTATTAAATTAAATGAGATTAAAACAAGAAGTTTAAGATTTGAATTAACTGAAAATAGATGGTACAAAAAATAAATATTTTTTTTTGTTTTATTCCCCTTGAAAAAGGGCCAAGTTTGTTAATTAATCTAAGTTCTAAGCTCTATATAATTAAAATTTAAGTAAAGTAATGAATCAAAGCTATACGAAAATCATGTAGTCAATGACTTAAATATTGCCACCGCATGCACGGCGGAACGAAGTATTGATGTTTTACGCCCAAACTCTCAAGTCTCATGTCATTTTTTTTGGTGCCCCCAGATGGCAACTCGCAAGTGAATAGGACAATATCCAAAGAAAATTATCGCGTCCCTTTTTCTGTTATGGTTCATAAAACAATTGTCTCAAGTCCTTTTAAAAAGAGTCATTATATTTCCGGGAATAGCCCGTGGATTACCTATTATCTATACCTTCAAGGGTAAAAAGAAAAAAGTAGAGAGATCTTAAAGGACCGAGTTGTAGTTTTTCACTAAAGGTGGAAGATTTTTAGTAAACAACAAACCACAAGGGAGAGGCGCAGTTTATTGCTAACACTGTGTCGTTTCCCTGGGTTCATTTGTAGTGTAATTTTCTCACGAAATAATAATAATAAAAAAAAAAGTTTCGGTTTTGTGTACCAATTTTCAATTCTACTTTTTCTTTGAAGAAAAAAAAAAGAAAGAAGACAAGATCTAGGCTGTACTTTTTTTTTAAGAAGATCTTAAACAAGGTTTATTGGTATCACTCTCTCTCCTTTTATATTAACTTAAAAAGGTCAAAACATCTCTCTCGATATTACCCTAAAAGTTCAAACCAAAACTTACAACAATACTTACTATATAAAACTCTCACATAATGCTATAAAAAACCATAATATACATGCTATATAATATTTAAACCAAAAATTTTAGTTCAAAACACACCCCTATACACCCTAAAAAATTCTAAGATAACGGAAAGCACATTTCTCAATTTCCTAGCTTCAGTTAGAATTCCGTCCCTTTCTAAAGAGAAAATGAAGACAAAATCTTGAACTCGTACAAAAGAGCACAAATCTTTACACAAGAACATTCCTCTAGCCTTTACACGGCATAAGAATAGGGCCACCTGATTAGAAGCTTCCATACAAAATATTAGAGTTTCTTTCTAGACACTTGGCATGCAATAATTAATAGAGGCTTACTGATTAAGAAGAGAATCATAACTTTAATCATAACTTTCGGAAAATAAAGTTCTCTAGTAAAACAAAACAATTATAAGTATTAGAATCAAGATCTCCCGAGATCGTATCTTCAACTCAAAAAAAAAATGTAACAAAACGAAAGGGAAGGGAAATTTCCACCCCCCAAATCGATGCAGAGAAATTACAGTACTGCAAAGTCACTTCTTGCCCTAGTCTGTCTCTAGCCTATGTCCTCAAATTCTTTTTTCCCCTGCTTTTCTCAGCAGTGACTTTAATGATCAAATCCAAAATGAAAAATTTTTCTAGAGCTCATCATGTGAATCGTCGTCATCGGATGATTCACCACCACCTGGAGCCCCACCAGACCTCTGGTAAACGGCCGTGATGATCGGGTTACAAACAGCTTCAACCTCCTTGAGCTTCTCATCGTAGTCCTCCTTCTCGGCGCTCTGGTTGTCGTCAAGCCATTCGAGGGCTTCCTTCACCGCAGTCTCGATCTTCTCCTTCTCATCCGACTCGAGCTTGTCTGCCAACTTGTCCTTGTCGTTGATCTGGTTCTTCATGTTGTAGATGTAGGTTTCGAGGCTGTTGCGGGCGTCGATCTTCTCCTTGACCTTTTTGTCATCCTCGGCGAACTCTTCAGCCTCACGGACCATGCGATCAATCTCTTCCTGGCTCAAGCGGCCCTTGTCGTTTGTGATGGTGATCTTCTCCGATTTACCAGTGCCCTTGTCCTCTGCCTTGACGTTCAAGATACCATTTGCGTCGACCTCAAAGGTGACCTCAATCTGAGGGGTTCCCCTGTTGGATTAAGGATCGGACAAGCGTTAAATCCATGAAAAGCGCTATATACATATCTTGATGAGAGATTAAATCATCACAAGAAACTAACCTTGGAGCCGGAGGAATGCCAGTAAGATCGAATTTACCAAGCATCCTACAGTCCTTTGTGAGACTCCTTTCACCTTCAAAGACCTGAAACATTGACAGAGAATTATTAAACCCAGATTTACAACAATTCTTTGTTGAGACACTTTTGCTATGTCATTGAGAGAGAGAGAGAGAGAGAGAGAGAGAGAGAGAGATTCATACCTGAATGGACACAGTAGTCTGTTGATCCTGGTAAGTGGTGAAAACCTGAGATTTCTTGGTTGGGATCACAGTGTTCCTTGGAATCAACTTGGTCATCACCCCACCAACAGTTTCAATACCAAGGGTCAATGGAGCAACGTCCAGAAGAAGGATATCTGCACAAGTAAATAACCAGATGGGAGTCAATATTTTTAGACCATGATATTCAACTTCATAAAGATTGTCTACAAAAATATAGAAAATAAGGTTTATAGTTGATACCCTTGGTCTCTTCACCACCCTCTCCACTCAAAATACTTCCTTGAACTGCAGCACCGTAAGCAACAGCCTCGTCAGGGTTCACACCCTTGTTTGGTTCCTTCCCATCAAAGTAATCCTTAAGAAGCTGTTGGACTTTTGGAATCCTAGTACTTCCACCAACAAGAACAATCTCATCAATCTGGCTCTTGTCCAAGCCAGCGTCTTCCATGGCCTTCTTAACAGGTCCCATGGTCTTTCGGAACAAGTCATTGTTCAACTCCTCAAACCTAGCCCGGGTCAGTGGCTCAGAAAAGTCAATACCATCGAAAAGAGATTCAATCTCCACACGGATCTGGTGCTGGCTGCTAAGAGCTCTCTTGGCTCTCTCAGCTTCCCTCCTCAGCTTCCCAATAGCTCTGTTGTCCTTGCTGATGTCCTTTCCGTGCTTTTTCTTGATCAACTTGATGAAGTATTCCATGATCCTCTGGTCAAAATCCTCACCTGCAGGCAGGGGTAAAGAAAGCACAGTCAACACTTCGCAATAACATAATCAAGAAATGAAAACTCTCTGTATGTTGATACAACAGTAATTTAGTCAACCTTTATCCCAGAAACCAACCACAAGCCTTTTGATTTTCCTATTCTTTCCAAACTACCAAGACCCAAAGAAGTTTTGTCACCAAAAAAAAAAAAAAAAAAACTTTAAGTAAGAACACAGGCCACGCATGAACAACGTACTCAGTCTTTTACTCCTAACATGAACATGAGTATTCAAACAGAATTCTTACCTCCCAAGTGAGTGTCTCCATTGGTGGCAAGAACCTCAAACACACCGTTGTCAATAGTCAAGATACTGACATCAAAAGTTCCGCCACCAAGGTCAAAGACAAGAATGTTTTTCTCTCCACCCTTCTTGTCCAAACCGTAAGCGATTGCGGCAGCAGTGGGTTCATTAATAATCCTAGCAACATTTAGGCCAGCAATGATACCGGCATCCTTGGTTGCCTGTCTCTGAGCATCGTTAAAGTAAGCTGTCAACAGGACAAGAAAACTACGTAAGAATTGAATGATCAATATTTACATTGTGTTGGGTACGACTTATTAGGTTGAAATTTAACTCACCAGGAACTGTAACAACCGCATCCTTGATTTTCTTCCCAAGGAAGGCCTCAGCGGTTTCCTTCATCTTAGTAAGCACCATAGCACTGATCTCCTCAGGGCTGAAAACCTTGGTCTCGCCATCCTTAATTTTCACTTGAATATAAGGCTTCCCCTCCTTATTCACAATCTTGTAAGGGAAAAGTTTAATGTCCTTTTGGACTTCTTTGTCATCAAACCTGGAAACGTTAAAGCCAAATTGAGTACTTTTGCCATGCTAACTGGAACAACATAAAGAAGAGAGGTAAAAATAATGGTGAAGATCAATTACTTTCTCCCGATAAGTCTCTTGACATCAAATATGGTCCTTTCCGGGTTGACAGCCGCCTGGTTCTTGGCTGCCTCACCAATCAGCCTCTCGCTGTCGGTGAAAGCGACCCATGATGGGGTGATACGGTTTCCTTGGTCGTTGGCTATGATCTCAACGTGACCATTTTTGTAAACACCGACACAAGAATAAGTTGTTCCAAGATCAATCCCAATAACTGTTCCCAATTTGGCAGCTTCCTCTTTCGCAATTGAAATTGCAAAAAGGCAACCTGTTATACAAGTTTCAAAAGTTACTACCATTAAGTTATAAATCGTTTGCTATTATCTGTTGTTTAATAAGCATATGAAACTAAAAACATGCATCATCACACATCTGAAACATCATTATCCGGCAAAGATAAAAATGGTTGTTGTTATGTCGTTTAGAGCAAACTTTCAAGTA
The DNA here is from genome assembly GCA_946598075.1 of Artocarpus hirsutus. NCBI lineage: Eukaryota > Viridiplantae > Streptophyta > Magnoliopsida > Rosales > Moraceae > Artocarpus > Artocarpus hirsutus. Next base: position 51,674 of record CAMOHE010044289.1, on the reverse strand, counting down.
GGAGTCCGATGATTATCATAACCATGTCGTTAAAAATTTGAATTCGCAACTGTTATGCCTTTAATACTTGCTCTATGTAATGCAGTCCACAAACAGTTTATTAATAAAATTAGAAAGATAATTTGACGGATATATACATAAGAAAACCAGCAAAAGTAAGTCCGAAATAAACTCCTATCTTTGGAAAAAATCAAGCGCGTACAGATCTAAAGCATAACGAACTCCGTCAACGGCACAAAACTAACAAAACCAAAACATTTATTGAAATTTCCATCGAATTCCTAAATTCTTCAATATCGATCACAGTAAAAGACAAAATCGAAGCACAAATTATGTAAGATCCACCACATTACATCAAATTCCGAGCTCTGAAGTCTTGCGCAGACAAAAAAACACCAAAAAAAAAACACAGATCTATCGCATTTTCCATTTCCAAATAAACAATCACGAAAAAGAAGAATCAGATCTGAGACTCATAAAAGCCGAAACACTCACCGAAGGTAACGATCGCGAGCACGATCAGAGAACCGCGAGCTCTCCAAGAGCCTGCCATGGCGGACAACAACAAAACTCCTCTTCTTCTTATTTGGCGAGATTTTCTCTCTGCTTTTCTTTGTTTTCTCTGCGATTCAAACCTTTCGAAGATAAAAGATGTGACTTTGGTTTTCTCAATGGAAACGCGCGTGCGTCTCTGGGCATTTATAGTGAGATTTTTACGTCCATGTTCCGCTTGTGTAGAATTGCACGTCAAAAGACTGGACCGAACATGTCATTGAGCGTGACGTGGACCAATCCGGTTTTGGCGACGCGTTCTTCCAGCCAATGCAATCACAGCTCTTGTTGGGACGATCCTGGCCGTTCGTTTGCCGATGTGCCAACGTGTCGGCTACTCAGTTCTCGTCATTTTAAGCCATTTTTTTTTGCCTTTTTGTTTGTTTCTTTACGACAAACGCGTCGTTTTTTTTATTTAAATTAATTTAAAAAATTCCCCATAACTATAACTTTGATGGCAACACGTTCCTGATTTGATTTTTAAAATGTAATATTAGTTTCCTTAAAATTTATAAAATAGTTATTAATTTTCAAATTTTGAAGGCTTTTCAATTTTTTCCAATATAATAGTTTTTTTAAAATTAAATCATTTTTCATTTCAATTTAGCTTTAAGCATAACATAGTCATCAAATTAGTTTTTTATCACGCACAACATATCAGCTATGCGTCAATTTTAACTAAAAGTCTTAAAACAAATAATTCAATTTTAACTAAAAGTCTTAAAACAAATAATTTTTGTTGCTGTAGGTCAAAGGACACGAATGTTAAATTTTGAAAATCATATGACACATTGTTGTTAAAGCTATTTTAAGGAAAAAATTTTATTAGTAAATCTTTTTTTCCTTCTTGAACTAGTTTAGCTTTATACTGGTGATTATAAGTAGGGTTGTGCATTGTCCGGTCTGGTCCCAAATCGTCAGGTTTTTGAAACCGAGTCATTTTGATGGTTTGGCAAAATTTGGCATCTAACCAGATTGGACCATAGGAGTGTACGCGGACAGTTTGAACAGTTTTTTGTTCTCCAAACCACCAACCAAACCAGAAATATTTTTTTTTTGGGCGATTTGGACGGTTTGATTTTTTTGTAAAATCAAACCAAACCAAATCGCTCTAAGCACTTTGGCAGTTTGTGCTCAAGATAAAATTTTTTAGCATTCACCAAAAATTATAAAATATTTAAAAGTTTGTCCTTCGAAGTTTTAATACAAAACCAAAAACTAAACTAAAAAGTCACAATAATAGAAATCAAAGTTCATCAATAATTAAACTAAAAGGTCAAAGGTACAATTTAATAATATGAGACAGCATAATTATATTTTAAACTTGAATTAAAGTTTTTCACGGTGTTGATAAACTTCTCTTTCTACTAATATCTTTAATCAACATCGTGGTGAGTTAGGCCGACGATAGAAATATTTGTGTAAAAAAAACCCAAACTATCCAAAATTAAAACAAAAATTATCAATTTGGTTCGGATTAGGTGGTTTGGGCGGATTAGAGGCTTTTCTAAACACCACTATTGGAGCATTTTAGCTATTAGGATTGGACCATACTATTTTAGAACAGTTCAATCATGTTTAAACCATAGTTATAAAACTTTTTTTTAGTGATTTTCTTGATTTAAACTATATTTTACACTTTTAAAACTTTAAATATCTAAACTGTAAAACAAACGTTCTAAAAGGAAGAAAAAACATAAATAACAAGCAACAAAAATCAAACACGACATAAAACAATCCAAAGCAAAATAAAAATAATACAGTCATCTAAAATGTATATGTGGGGCTAAAGCATGAAGTAAAGGTTATGAAAAAAAGAAGACTAGGGTTTTGATAAAATTGTGTTGTCTTTTAATCAAGGAAGTTTTTTTTAATTAGGAGGGGGTTTGATAAAATTGTGTTGTTTTTTAATCGAGGAAGTTTTTTTTTTTTAATTGGGAGGATATTATTTAATATTTAATACTTTTCATTATATAGATCTACAAATGGTCAGGACAACTGGTTCTAAATTTCTAAACCAGATTGGACCTTTTTTAATAGTCCTTAAATAGTTTAGTCTCAACGGTTCGTGTTAGAATTATGGCCCATATAATTAATTAAAAGACCTATTAAAATTGTCAAATTTATTTTTTATTTTTTTAGTTTAATAATTATTTAAATGTTAAAATCTTATTGGCTATAAGAGGTTATAACTTTTATCAAAAGATATGATTACATTTGAAGGAATGTGTGCTTTGATAGAAGGCATCTATTAAGGATCTACAAATAAAACACTAGTCTCCTCTCCATCCAATCAAATGTATTCCTTCTTTCCATAAGAAAAAATGCGTTAAAAACAACTAAAAAGTCTCGAGATAGAAACTAAGTTCTACTTCTCTGACAAACTTTTTGAAAAAAGGTTGTTTACAAATTAAAGTCATGAATTAAGATATGCTTTAAATTTGTATATGTGAAAATTTTTGAGTTGTAAGATTATTGGGTATTATAAAAATTAAAGTTTAATAGTTTTGTCACCGCCGAACTGGTATGGTCTAGCGGGTTGGTGGTTTTTCTGCATAAGGCTAATTATAAGTGCCATATAAACATCCTCCCATAAGAAAGAGTAACACGTACAAGAATAGTTATACTACTAAGGTGTATCAAATACACTAAAAATATTATCGAATTTTAGTACTTTGTTATGGTAATGAATTAATGCAATATGAGTAACTTTATATATATATATATATAAACACTTTATTTATCTCAAATTCTAATGACGATCCTAAGGAATGTAGCTTTTGATGCCAAAGAATACACTAAGATTTTAGGGTATTTAACAAAGCCAATTTGAGTTGAAAAAATAAGTTCAAATATTAGAGTATATGAGAACTTTATACTATAGCTGCATTTTTACTTTACATTGTAACTATTGTGAGTTTTTATATTATGGTTGGGTTAAACCAATCTACCAAACTTATAGCCTAATACTTAATATTAGACTATAATAAGTTGGCCTAGATTAAAGCTTTCTCATTTAAGACCCTCTCATCTGATGCACTTAACGCTCGATCAGCTACCTCACAAGTCATTGTTAAGGGCGGGTATGGATTTTCAATTTATAGGTCAACCGGTAAAACCAATAAAAAACAAAAACCTTATATATGCACAAAATTAATATAAAGTTCATAAAGAAAATAACAAAGTCTTAAACTACCTCAAATCTACTCTTCATATTCCACATAGCATCGTACTCTATTCATAATTTGAAGTCCATAGTCTATAATTTCATATAACACAGAGATAAAGAGAGAGAGTTTTTAAAAACATATATTTTTTTTCCTTGAAGTCTTAAACTACTAAAACGTAATTAATACAGTCGTATAGGTAGAATAAATTGTTCATATCGCGAATTATATGTACAAAATTAGAGTGTTTCATTGAGTAACATATACGTGGGTTATCTAAAAAGAGGATTAAACAAAAGGTTGGTTTGTTATGGGGTGTTTAAGAACATTGGTTCAAACTAGGGATGACAATAGCATGGATTTAGGGTAGGGTAGTCTTTTCACTAACCTTCCAACAAACAACAACAAGCATTGTCACCTCCCCATCAACCAACATAAATTGACGAAAGATGAGATAGGTTTCCCCATCACGGGTTTAGGGTACTCATGGTATCCCATTTACCTAATTAATTATTTTCATAATAAAATAAATAATTAATTAATAAAATAATTGAGACATGTATATAAGACTATAGGTTAAAAATAAAAGAAATTTATTTTTTTATTATTTTTATAAAAATTATGTAGTATAACATTATACATAAATTATATATATTAGAGCATATTTGCTTTCAAAATATAATAAAAATTAAACGGGGCAGCAAATGGGGAATAAGGTTAGGAACCTTCATACCCATCCTCGCCCTGCAACCCTTGAAGGGTTGCCTTTTTAACTTGTTTACAATGCTAACCCATTTACATCAGGGTTTTTTCCACCTCGTTTAAGATGGGTCCCCACGGATAAATGGGTTCGTGGATAAAATTACCATCCCTAGTTCAAACCAATACCAATTTTTGTTAAAGCTACTCTAACATGTAAGAGTTTTATATTGTAGCTCATTATTATTGACATTGTAGCATGCAAGAGCTTTACAATGTAACAATTAAAAATTTTTTTTGAAATTGAGAATATCAGACACCCTATTAGTATGATTCTTATGACAATACAAGACGTTGTTGGTCAATAACTCGGCCTTTTACTTTTAGGGAATTTAGGAAGTAAGTTGAAACTGAAAGTTAGAACTAAAATTACTATAACATATGAGAGCTTTACTTTATAGCATGCTTTTGCTTTACACATTGTAGAATGTAAGAGCTTTATACTGTTTAAGTTAGAACTGATAACTTAGAATTGAGTTTTTTAAAATCCTATTTCATATGACATGGAGAATAGATTGGCCCTTGCTAGACTTCTCAATGGGGCTATATTTCGAGGTGTAGACAAAGGAATTCGTGGGCTTCATTTATAGGTGCACCCCATAACCAACAATATTTAAAAGGGAAAAACATATTATAAAAAACTAATGGGTGTCAGGTTCAACCTGCCAGCCAATTCTTTAAAGGAATTTATAATGACTCGCCTTTCGAGCCGTTATTTAACTTGCTTAAACATTCACTGAACTTGATTAAACATGATTTCTTAAACTTTAATCTTACTCGCTAGTAAGAAAAATACTAGGCAAATTTTGGATTTTTCAAACATACTCGAAATTGTTGCAACATCTGTTGCAACATAAACTAAAATATAGCTTAAATCTTAACTTTATAATTATTCAAAATATTTCATAAAATCTATATTTTGAAAAATGCTTTTTCATAAAACATTTCTTTTAAAACATTTACTTCATTAAAATTTTTAAAACACTATTTCAAATAGTGAAAAACTTCTTTTTAGAATAGCGAAAACTTACTATAATGGTATCCACACCTAACCTTTGCATCTGTCGCTGCAACACCATGCTCTTCAACCAGTCATATTGGTCTCTTATAGGACTACCTATAGCATAAAAGAACTTATAATGAGCTTTCTCTCAGTAAATTCAAACATAATCTCACAAAACATTAAGGGAGCGTTTGTTTTGTGGTTCGAATCATTTTGCTACAGTCTTTTCTCTCACAAAAATTTAAATCTCCATTCAAATCTTTTATTCAAATCTACGAACCAAACAGACTCTAAAAAATATTCATTGTAAAATATTGCTTTTAAACTTTCCTCATAAAACTTTTTTTCATGAATCTTTTCTTGTAAAGATTTTTCATAAAATGTTTTTCATGAACATTCCTGGTAAAAGATTTCTTAAAATGTTTTTTATAAACATATCTCATAACCGTATCATGGAAATGAATGCGAGCAAGGACATAATGCATGATTCTATTTATGCTCATTTACAAACATCCAATTATGAACTTCTTCTTATTACTTATAGCTTACTTAAGCTTCTTATCATTATTCTTATCTTATTTAAACATAAAAATTTAAGTGCTCGTACCAACAACATCAATCATAAGATTATATCTTTAATATAACATGATGTTTCTCTTTTAAAAGACTTAAGACTATCGAACAATTAGGTCATACTTTACCGTAACTTTTAAAACTCACACAAGGAGACTAGTATGACACATTCTTATTTTTAGCTTTTGGGTTTAGATTACCGATCTTATAATCTTAGTGAACACTATGTATGATATAAGTTAATGCATGAAACATCAAACACAATAATTGCAAACACATTGCAAATCATGACTTGATCTTTAAAACATTATGCATAATAAATGCAAACATACTTTAAACATAACAATTGCAAATACACTGCAAGTCTTAACTTGATGTTTTGAAACTTTATGCATAACAAATGCAAACATAAAACATATTCAAAACATTTGAAATTTATTTTCTTCATACTATAGGTGGGGTTTGAACTTACCTGGGCATAGCCCTAGCGTTTCCATTTCATTCCCTTTTTCTTTTATTAGTCAAATTCTATATCATGTTCAAACGACACCCAACTATTAGCTAACATTTCTTATTATTAATCTACTCGATTGATAATAGAGCTTAAACCTTAAACTTCTGTCCTTTTTACTTAGATTCACTATTTATCGGTTTATTTCTCTGTTACTTAACTTGAATGTTCCTTGATCAAATTCTATGTATTACTAGATGGTTTTGTTACTTAACATGTTTGGGAACATTTTCCGCTTAAGGCTGTTCCACTAATTCAGAGGACTTGGGGTTTGTTTTAGCAACTTTTTTAAAAATAACGATTTTATCCTTAACGGCTTTTTTGTAAGTCTTGTAATTTTACTAAACTTCTCATTTCATATTAACATCTAGACACTTACAGGTTACAAAAAAATTCTTGCTAATGGACAGTTCCTAAATCAGACATTTCGGAGTCTATTTTGGCATTTTTAATGAAAAAATGGTCATTTTGCCCCTTGGCGAGTCTTAAAAAATATTTTAAATCCATTTAAATCAAAACTTATGTTTTCTTGTTACTCGTAATGTTGTGAAAGATAAAACATCGATTTTATTTTCGCAAATAATCTATTTTAGCAAAACTTTACAGTTTTGACCCTTATATGAAAATCTTGAGACTTTGCCTTTAACATCATTTTCTTAGAAAATTTTCACATTCATTTTGTGCTTTAAAACTTAACATTGCTTGCAATCTATAACTATATAAAAAACCATTTTTACATAGTAAAAATTCTCGTTCCATATGGTTTTATAATTTTGACCTAGAACACAAAATCTTGACATTTCGCTTTGTATCAAAACGTTTAGTTTTCACAAGGATTAAAACTTACAAAAGCTCATTGGTTAAAGTCAAACACATTCAAAACATTTTCCTTCATTAACCGTTTTAAAATTTCATGATTGAAACTCATAAAATTTATAACTTAAAATCTATGCAGAATTTTTATAAACTGTTCATATTTGTAACAATTTTGATGAGTCTACAACTTCATTCTTTAACTTTTCTCAAAATTATTTATCTTCGTATAGTTTTGGACATCTAGAACAAAAACAACATTTTTGACTTGATCTAGTAGGAATCAAATGAAATTTCTTCACAATGGTTATCCAGATCGATGTTTCCAATAATCCTCTATGGCACTTAGAAAACAATTCGGCTTGTATGGACCTCATGTACTTACATGCATTTTTCAAAAATGCCCTTTAAACACACTTTTACTCCATATTCCTTTCTTAGCTTATTTCCTTGAGTTTAATATCTTTTAAACCCTTACAAGCATATCATTATCAACGTAACACTCAAATTAAACATGCCACAACATTTTATTTCCATGTCATGATCCAAAACATTTTATCAAACACCTAAAGCGTCTAAATTTTGTGTTATGATAAAGTTTGTCATAACTTTTCCTTTTAAGCTTAAAACCCTAGTTTTCATCTTTTGATCATCATTAATTTCCTTACAACAAACTATTTAGTCATGCCATATAGTCCTTTTGCATTCCATAGTTTATAAAATTTACAAACCATACACAAATTTCATGAAAACATCAAACTTTTCAAGACTAGGGCTTAAAATTTACTAAGGATTTCTTCAAGCTTTTGATCCTCTTTTGAGAAGCTTAAACCTTGATGTTACTTCTTGACATAAACCATAGCAAAACCCTATCAAAAGCCATCCATAAACTCAAGAAAACCACTAAGATCCATAAGAAAAAGTTTAAATTTTTACCTCCAAAAGTGACTAATCTTGATCACCAACATATAAACTTGATTCTAAACTTGATTAGAGGTTGTTTTCTTAAAAAATATTGAGAGGAAGTGAGCATATAGGAACCAGTTTTGGTAAAGAGAAAATAGGCATATTTTTCGAGCTTTGCATGAAAAATGATAAAGATAAAATCTTAATCTTATCTCTTAAGTCATTTCTTGCAAAATTACTTAATTTGTGGGCCAAATTGAAATTAAAAAAACTTGGCTTCACCATTTATCACAACCGGCCACCATAGGGAGAGAGACGAAAAAATTTCCATTTTAGGAGTATCACGAAGTGGGCTCCACATTATCACTTTAATAGTCAAAATTTACATTATGCTATGTTTTTTCTATACTACTATATATTTTTTATACTGTTAGTATTCTTTCCTATACTGTTTTTTATGGTCCACATGATTCCCTATCATCTACATAATATAATTCTTATATTGCTTAACTTTATACAATCCAAGTTCTATACCGCATAACTTTATCAGTTCAACTTCTATATTACACAACTTTATTAGTATAATCCTTATAATATTTTATTCTCAAACTGCATAATTTTGCACTATTTAATTTTTATAATGTATAATTTTCAAATTTCTATACAGTATTTTTCTGATATAGCATTTTCGTTTTAAAATCTATTGCAACACATTCTGTAACAATTAAGTTTATAGCTTATTTTTTCCTTGCTCATTAACTAATTGTTATCTTCATTTGGTTAACACTTTAATTATGACCATGTCATAATTTTTAACCTTAAAAATCCTATTTTTACTCTTATGGGATTTACTATAAAAATCAGATAACATAATTCTTAAATATTATATGTGAAATGAACTTGAAATTTTTTTTGGATATTACAAATTAGATGGACATCCTTTGTATTTTGTCCAAATTATAGAGATGCTTCTTAGACCAAAACTAATCACATTGACTTCTCCTGACTGTTCAAAAAATTTACAAAGAGACCTCATTATTAGTTGACCGTTAATTTCGTTCAAATGCTAAAAATTTTACTTTATCTATTAGAAAAAATGTTTTTGGTATTTACATGTGGTTGAAAATGACAATTTTACTCTTCTTTGACATTAAAAATAAGTTAACTAATTTGTACATACTTGTAATTATGAAAAAGACTTTACCACTCTCGACTGTTAACAAATTAAATGTGTGTTTTTTTTATTTATAAATCATTAGTTTTAAGTTTTTTTTTCTTAAATTTAATTTTGAGTGTTTTAAGCCTAAATCTTACATATTTAGAAAGTTGTCATCTTAATATCATATTATTTTCTTAAAAATTAAAAAAATAAAATAACAAAAATTATAACTCCAAATTGAAAAAATATAAATCTTGTAATATATAAATAAAAAAATTATGAATTTTGAAATACAAATTTAAAATAAAAATTTGCTATTTCTATCCTTTCTCCCTTTTGACTTATCTTTCTCTCTGGGTGGGCAATGGCGGCATGAGAAATACGGGACTGTGGGCGATGGGGTGGGCTTGACGGCGCGACAGGTGAGGGAAGGTTGGAGAAGAGGGTGAGAGATTGAGGGAGGGTCAAGGTTGGGATGTATTGGGGTGGACAGAGGGCAGAAGGCAGAAGGCGTCGGGTCAAGGGCAATAAGGCTGGACGGAGGGAGGGTCGAGAGGAAGGTGGCTGGGTTGGTGGGGCTTGTTTGGTTGGTTAGAGATTAGAATGTTAGGTTTTTTTTTTTTAATCAATTGCTGAGATTAATAGGGCATTTTTGTCATTTCAAACAAAAAAATTAACAAACTTAAGTCCATGGGTGTTAATGTGATTAGTTTTAGTCCAAAGAGTGTCTTTGTAATTTGGACAAAACAAAAAGGATGTCAGTATAATTTACCTATTCTTTAAGTGCATTTTTCGTTAAAAAAGGTGACCTGGTTAAAAACCCACCTAAAACAAGTGACTGATGATGTGGCTTCGTTTTAAGAGTTAAGGTGCGGTGAGGGCAACGTGGGTGGTTTATGGCTAGTTAATAGGTTGGGTGCACAACCCTGCTTTTATGTATTTTTTTTCCTTATATATATATATGTGTGTGTGTGTGCATGCGCGCGTGCGTGCACACGTGTGTATATATGTTGAAATGTGTATGTTTTTCCTTTTATGCTATAACTTATTAGCATGATTTTAAAAAACCCAAAAACTAAAACCAGCGAAAAAATCAATCACAATAGAAAAACTAATTGATTCAATCGGAAAACCAACCACCTATAAAATGAGCAGTTTGGTTATCAGAAGAGCTTGTTCATGCCAATTGGGCCGACAGACCTCTTTTTCTATACATGAATATAAACTATAATAATATATTATATATTAAACTCCAGTTCATATTTAAACTTTAAAATTTTAGACTTTATTATTAGATTATGAATTTTATTAGTTTTGATTGTTTACCTAAACATCTTCATTTTCAAAATATTGAGTGTTTTAACCCATCTCTAATATGTCATATTTGCATACCAAAAAAAGGAAGAAGAATAAGAAAAAAACAAATGGAACCAATTAGGTTACTACTAGCTTACAATCTCCAATCTAGTTGGTTACAGTGTTTTAAAACAAATTGCCAAATGAACCGCCTAGTAAACAAAACAACATCGATCGAAAACTAACCAAACATCTTTTATAAACGATCGGTGCTCAGTTTGTATTTTTCAAAATCGATTGTTGTCGGTTAAAAATTGGTTGCAAAAACTGACTAAAATCAACCGCTGAACACCTTTATAACTTATATATATTTTAAAACTCTTATGTACCAATGTCGTACTAGATTTTGTCATAAATAAACATTTTATTAACAACGATGTTATAAATCATTTGACAACTTAATTCAAACCATAAAATTGTTTAAACAAAGAAAAAAAACCCCACAAAATTGTAGTTAAAACAAACTTTGCTACAATATTTTCTTTCACAAAATTTAAATTTCAAACAAATTTTATTTCGACATTAATCACTTCCTTTGTTCTTTAGGATAAAAACACTAAATTTTAAAATAGGAAAATATAGTATTTTTTTAATACTTTAATTATTACTGTTATTATTATTTTTTTGAGGAATTGTTATTATTTTTTTTTGAGGGAATTTGTTATTATTATTCTTATGCACATGTAATTTTATTGTCTTTTTTTTGTTTTTTTCCTTGTAAGTCCCGGCATCACAAAATCGGCGTCTCTACTTTCATTTCACTCTATCTGCTAGGGTTTCAGCCTTTCGGGAGTGGCCCTTTTTTCCTTTTTTCTTCTGATTCCTCTGCTTCGCCTTCTCTTCTTCGGCTTGGATTGATTGCTCGCGCTTCGCCACCGAGCTAACTCATCAACTCGGGCTAGGTAAGTGCTTTCTTCTGTTTTCCCCTCTTTCTGCTATCCGAAAGTTCGGCGATTAGATTTTTCGTTCTCGCTTCTGATCTGAGCATTTCGATTCGTGATTTATGAATTTTTCGGACTTCGATTCTTCATTTTTGTGAACTGGATCGGTTTCTTACTGGTTTTTTTTTCCATTGATTAGTCCGCCTGGGTTCTGCTTCGGTCGTTTGGGAAGCGTGAGAATTGTGATGTTTACGAGATTTTTAAATCGGTTTTATGGCTATTGGATGAGAAAATCCATGCTCACAATTTCTGCTTAGTTTTGAATTTTAAGTTGGTTTTTCCAGTTTGGAATTAGGATACGGGGAAATTTTATGATTGTGCATTTATTTTTCCTTTCGTTTACTTTTCTCTTATTTTCTCGGTAACCAAACACAATACAATGGCTAAAAAGGTTTTGCGAAAATTTTTTAATAATTCGGGGTACCGTGAGGATTTCAATCTGGTTAATCGCTACAAAGTTTTGATTTTTTTCATGCGTCGATTTTCAAGGATTTATGGCAAAAGGGGCAAACAAAATTTTTTTTTTTTAATAACGTAGATTTGTTCGATCTGATATTTATTTTTATTAATGGTAATACTTTTTTTTTTAGAAAAACTAATGGTAGCACATATTAGGCTCTACTTTTTGTTATACTGTTCCTGTATCACTATAATCATCTATTAAAATTGGAGTTGAAATTCCTTGTTGCTTTTTATTTAAGTGAAGACTTGAGAAGAAGAATTAGATTATTCAGTATTTTCTACTGTTGTGAGAATTTCTCGAGAAATTCTTGTTAGCAGCCTGTTGATAGCATGAAAAGCTTTCAACTTTTAATTGAAAACTTATGTTTTCTTATATATTTTTTTAAACCTATTATTCTGAAATCTGAAATGATTACTCCACTTTGCAATCTACATGTTGAATTTAAGATTTTAGTTTGTGCCCCGGTTGTGTGTGTGTGCTCAACTCCTATGATTCATGTTTCAAACTTTATATATATATATATGTATATGTATGTATATATATTTCTAGTCGTTACCTTAGATAGTATGCATCATTTGGTTACTTTGTATATCTCTAAAATTCAACAGTTTTTTCTCCCTTTCAGTTTGCAAATTGTACGACGTGCTACTATTTGGTCGATTGTTACACATTTGCAAGAAATATTGATTCTCCTCTAATCCCATTTATCGGTTGGTTGGTTTTTTTGTTTTAGATTCAAATGGCGATGGAAGTCACCCAAATTCTTTTAAATGCGCAAGCAGTGGATAGTAGCGTGCGCAAGCATGCTGAAGAAAGTCTCAAACAATTTCAGGAGCAAAATCTTCCAAGTTTCTTGCTCTCTCTTGCTGGGGAGCTGGCTAATGAGGAGAAGCCTGCTGAGAGTCGTAAATTAGCTGGTTTGATCCTCAAGAATGCTTTGGATGCCAAAGAACACAATAGAAAGCTTGAACTTATGCAAAGATGGTTGTCATTGGACCAACCTGTGAAGGCTCAGATTAAGTCTTTCTTGTTAAAGACTCTCACCTCTCCTGCCCTTGATGCTCGGTCAACTGCTTCACAAGTCATTGCAAAGGTTGCTGGTATTGAGTTGCCACATAAACATTGGCCTGAACTGATAGAAGCTCTGTTGTCCAACACTCACCAAGTTGCGGCTCACACAAAACAAGCCACTCTCGAAACTCTTGGGTACATTTGTGAGGAAGTCTCTTCTGAGGTGATAGATCAGAGTGAGGTGAATAAGATACTGACAGCCGTTGTTCAGGGCATGAACGCTTCTGAAAGTAACAATGATGTTAGGCTTGCTGCCACACGAGCACTGTATAATGCTCTGGGTTTTGCTCAGGCAAATTTCTCAAATGACATGGAACGAGATTACATTATGAGAGTTGTCTGTGAAGCCACTCTTTCTCCTGAATTGAGGATTCGACAGGCAGCCTTTGAGTGTTTGGTTGCTATATCTTCAACATACTATGAGAAACTGGCTGCTTATATTCAAGATATTTTCAATATTACAGCCAAGGCTATCAAGGAAGACGAGGAACCTGTTGCATTACAAGCCATTGAATTTTGGAGTTCAATTTGTGATGAGGAGACTGATATTTTAGAAGAGTATGGAGGAGATTTTTCTGGAGATTCTGATATTCCTTGCTTTTATTTTGTGAAGCAGGCTCTCCCTGCTCTTGTTCTGTTGTTATTGGAAACTTTATTGAAGCAGGAAGAAGATCAGGATCAGGATGAAGGGGCTTGGAATATTGCAATGGCTGGAGGAACATGCTTGGGTTTGGTTGCACGAACAGTTTGTGATGATATAGTCCCGCTTGTGATGCCATTCATCGAAGAAAATATAACAAAATCAGATTGGAGGCAAAGGGAGGCTGCCACTTATGCATTTGGTTCCATTCTTGAAGGCCCATCCACAGATAAGCTCATGCCTCTTGTTAACGTTGGTCTGAACTTTATGCTTAATGCCCTGATGACAGATCCAAATAATCACGTGAAAGACACTACTGCATGGACTCTTGGAAGAATATTTGAGTTTTTGCATGGATCAAGTTTGGACACCCCCATTATTACGCCAGCAAATTGCCAACAGATCATTCAGGTTCTTCTTCAGAGCATGAATGATGTACCTAATGTTGCTGAGAAAGCTTGTGGTGCTTTATATTTCCTTGCCCAGGGTTATGAAGATGTGGGTCAATCATCCCCACTGACTCCCTTTTTCCAAGATATTATTCAGGCCCTTCTCAACGTGACTCATCGGCCTGATGCTGGAGAATCACGCCTTCGAACAGCAGCCTATGAAACGCTAAATGAAGTTGTAAGGTGCTCCACTGACGAGACTGTTCCAATGGTGTTGCATTTGGTTCCTGTCATTATAAATGAGTTGAGTCAGACTTTTGCAGCACAGAATATTTCATCTGAAGAGAGGGAGAGGCAGAATGAACTACAAGGGCTTCTCTGTGGTTGCTTGCAGGTCATGATACAGAAGCTAGGATCATCAGAACCAACAAAGAGTCTGTTTTTGCAGATGGCAGACCAGATGATGTCCCTATTTCTTAGAGTATTTGGTAGTAAAAGTGCTACAGCACACGAGGAGGCTATGCTTGCTATTGGAGCTCTTGCTTATTGTGCAGGTCCTGAGTTTGCAAAATACATGCAAGACTTTTACAAATATATGGAAATGGGTCTGCAAGATTTCGAAGACTACCAGGTTTGTGCCATCACAGTTGGTGTGGTAGGAGATCTGTGCAGGGCGCTAGAGGGTAATATATTACCTTATTGTGATGGGATAATGACTCAACTCCTCAAGAATTTGTCAAGTAATCAATTGCACCGATCCGTTAAGCCTCCAATCTTTTCGTGCTTTGGTGACATTGCGTTGGCAATCGGGGAGAACTTTGAGAAATATTTGGTCTATGCCATGCCCATGCTTCAGGGTGCTGCAGAGCTATCTGTCCAGACATCAACTGATGACGATGAAGATTTGATAGAGTACACCAATACCTTGAGGAATGGAATTTTGGAGGCGTATTCTGGGATCTTTCAAGGATTTAAGGGCTCTAATAAGATCCAATTGTTGATGCCCTATGCGCCCCATATCCTGCAGTTCTTGGATAGTCTATTTATGGGGAAGGATATGTAAGCCTGATAGAATTTCCTTGCATTTTATTGATGGCCTTGTTTTCGTTATTATTTTGTACTACTAGTTTCTGATCTATTTTACTAATTCGTGCAGGGATGAACTAGTGTCCAAGACTGCCATTGGCGTCCTAGGAGATCTAGCTGATACACTGGGCAGCGGTGCTGGTCCCTTGATTCAGCAAGCTGTGTCAAGCAAAGACTTTCTAAATGAATGTTTGTCGTCAGACGATCATTTAATTAAGGAATCTGCAGAGTGGGCCAAGTTGGCCATAAGTCGAGCAATTTCTTTTTGAGGCCGCTTTCCTATTTGGCATGTTATCCTTTTTGTCTTTGCATGCATTGGGTGTTTTAAGAGTCGGGTCTGAGATTGCATATATCAGTCAGTTCATCTCGGTTTTGGGGAAACGATGTCAGGTTGGTTGCAGGGCAGTATTTTCGATCAGCAGCTCGGAATCTCATTTCATATTTTCCATTTTATTGTTTGGCATTGCCATGGAGGAAGTCAGTGGCGGTGATCCATGTTCGTTTCTGCCATCTTGGCAGAAAAAGGAAACAGATTGAATGTTGTTGCTGGAATGAGGTGGAAAATATCCGATACGCCCCGCTCTATCTGGCGTTGAAGGTAGGTCAGGTGTTTGGTTTGAATTCGGTCAAGAGTTTGAGGCCCTTCAGCGGCAGCGTTGGAGTCTGCATTTTCCCCGCCTTAAATATATATATATATATATTTCTTTTTTTCCCCCCTTATTTTTCTTTTCCTCACCAGAATTTGGTGTCAAATTATTTTTGCATTGTTACATGTCAAATTTCAGAGAGTTTTGTCACGGTTTTTGTAGTCATTCTGTATACGTTTATCATTTTGTGGGATTAGTGGCGACCACATAATATTTAGCTTCATGCATTGTTATATTCATTCAGCGTCTATTCATCTTCTCTATCACTTGCTGTATTTTTGCGCATCGGGCTCGCTTGTTGTTTTTTGCCCCAACCCATTCATTATATGCAGTTGTATAGTGTATGACATTATTTAATTATTTTACTGCCCTAATTATTTTGGACATGCTTTGAATCAAGAAAGGCGCAAATGTATAGTCTTTGGATGGAACTAAAAGGCAAGGAGGTCGTGCATATTGAAATTTGCAGCCACTGTTTTATTTCTCATTTTTATTTTTATTTTTATTTGTTGCCTTATGCCGTTTTTGTGCTTTCAACTTTCAAATGACCTACTAAGGGAAAGAATTAAAAAAAAAAGGTATAACTAAAAAAAAGGTTTTCTTTGGTTAGACAAAAGAGAGAGAAATCTGGAATTGATACTTGATAGTGAAGCAAAGGTTTATGGAACTGAAATTAAAATGTGACAATCATTTGGTCAATGAGAATTATTAGCGCTTGCGAGTATGTGGCAACGGATAATTCTATGCCTCAATTACAAAAAAAAAAAAAAAAAAAAACACTAATAATTCAATGGCTCAAAATTTGTACTTAATAATGTCTTCTCATTTAGTTTCATATATATATATATATATATATATATGTGGTTAAATTTATAAATAGTCCCTCAGATATACTCTTAGTCTTGGTTTTTTCCTTTTGTTTAAAAATTCTCGTTTTGGTTTTTAATCTATTATTTTGTTTTAGTTTTGATTTATCCGTTAGTTAAATATTTAAGTGAAAACTTTTAGAATATCCCATTTTAATTTATAATCTATTATTTTGTTTTATTTTAGTCCCTATTATAATTATAAGTTATTACGGATTAAAATTTAAAAAATCTAAAGTAAAAAAACTAAATATTAAATTTTAATGTGTGTAATTAAAAAAGTTATTTTCATCAAGATGAAGTTTAGTTTAGAAAAAAGAAAAGAATTTTTAATACCGATATGTAGAATAATTACTCATTTTAAATAACAAGCCATGCTTTAGTTTGGGTGTTTATATACGTATATTTATATATTATGTTGGATAATCATAATTTTAAACAGAGTAGTTTAAACTATCAATTTGCATTTGAGAACTATAACATGTGAGAGCTTGACACTAAAAAATTTTACTATAACATGTGAGAGTTTTACACTGTTAACTGTTCAAGCCTATTCTTCTATATACCTTAATAGTTACTATGTATACATATGCATGTATAATAAACTGACATTAAATATTCAACTTTCCTTTAACAAAAAATGAAGCTCGTCTAAAAAACTATATGATAAATTATTTTTTATTTTAGTTTTATGAATCAAAATCATTGTATTTAGTTTATCACTTAAGTTTTTTTTTTTATTCTTAATAATACCTTGCTAACAGAGGGATAAAAAGTGAAACAAAGAGAGTGTTTTGGGAACATATTTAGAACTTGAAGTTTGAATTAAAACACCGTAGCATATACGAAATTTATAATATAACATACTTTTGCTTTACACCGTAGCATGTGAGAGTTTTACACTATAGCAGTTGAAACTTTGGTGTTAGGACTTGATTCTCAAACAAAGTAATAGATTAAGGAATAAAGTAAAAAATTTTAAAAATATTTTGTTGAATATTCAACCTCTAACTAACGGCATGATCAAAAATAAAACAAAGTAAAAAACTATAGAAAAAAATGAGACTTCTTAGAGGGTGTTTGGCTAAGGGTAGTTTGCACTATAAACTCAGTCATGAACTGTATAAAGTTCTTACATATTATAATAAAAAAAATTACTACAATATAAAACTTTTATATGCTATAATAAAAATAATTTTTAGTAATAGTTTTCATCATTAGTCAAACACCTTATTAGATATTAGAGACCAAACTAGGAGCGAGACTGTAAACTTCCGGATCAGTTTTAAAAGTAAACCCATGTTTTCCCTACTCTTTCAGAAATGGGATTGATTAACGAGCAGGCCCACAATACTGATTCCAGGTGTTTTGAGGCCCATCTTAGAAGTGAGTCATGAATTAAAAAATGAGTGATAGTGATCTCCGTTGTCCCCGTGAATCACACATACCTGGTTCATTTCACACTGTACTACACACTCCAAATTCGTGATTCTCTCTCTACCCCCCCTCTCTCTCTCATATTTCCGCGGAAAAGACAAAAACGTCGATTTTTTTCTTTTTCCTTGTACTTTTCCGCTCCTTTTCTTTTCCTTTTTTTTTAAACCCTAACTTCTTCACTAACTTCTCTAATGGCGATCGCATCTCGGTCTGCTCCGAGCTTCTCGGCCTCGTTCCGCTGCACTCGCACCGAGTCACCTCCGCCCGCCTTCACTAGCTTCCCCTTCATTGCCCCGCCCCACGCCCAGTGGAGCCGGGCTCACCGTCCCCAAAACCGCCGACTCCACGTCTCGGTGCGGCTTAACTCGTCGATGCCGTCCGGCACCGGCGGCTCTGTCTCGCCGGACAACGGCGGGAATGTCCAGTACGAGCTGTTTTACGGATTCTCCCCGCAACGCCGGGGGAGGGGATCGCCTGTGTTCGTTACGCTCCCGGTGGACGCCGTGGGCCCTGCCGGACAGGTCCGGCGGCCCAAGGCCATGGCGCAGTCGTTCCGCGCTTTGGCGGCGGCAGGAGTCGAGGGCGTGGTCATGGAGGTCTGGTGGGGCCTGGTGGAGAGGCGGCCTAGGGTCTACAATTGGCAAGGCTATTTGGAGATTATCGCCCTCGCGCGAAGGTGTGGGCTGAAGGTTCGAGCGGTCATGGCGTTTCATCAATGCGGCTCTGGACCTGGAGATCCTCATTGGTTTGTGTAATTTGATTTACATTTTTTATATATGAAATTCTGTGTTGTGTGATTAGTAAACTGGAATGGTCATTCGTTTGCGAAACTTTTAGAACTTTTGGTGACGAAATTCCTTTCGGTGATTGTCATTGTTGTTTTGAAGGTGAATTGGTTGGAAAATTCAATTTTTGATTAGGGTTGTTGAGAATCTTATGCTATGTGCCAGCTAATGCTTACAGGCTAAAACAATGATGTTTATTCTAAAGAATATAAAAATTGGTGACTTTATGATCTTTCGAAGTCAGTCAAATAGGAAGTTGGGATGTTGAATTTTTTTTTTTTCCTCCAAAAAGGATAATGCTAATGCCCTTTATGGGTATCCACTTCGTCCTCTCAGTAGATTTGGGAGCATGTTTCTAATCTTCGAGTCAATGTTTCTCATTTTGGGACTGCTGTGATAGATTATCCGGCTAGAGAGATGCTTAACTGATTTCCTTGGAGATCCATACTGGAAATGAAATTCATTGGTGATCTTTGTTTTAGGATGAGCATATATTGGTCGATTATTTTCTCTGGCTTAGTTGAGGCGAATTCGTAGTGTTGTATTGGGTATTTGTTGATTCACATAGTTTTATGTACTGTTTGTGCTCCGTAAATGCTTTTTCAGTGGTATGTTCGTGCAGATAAGAAATGAAGTATGTGGTTTGGAATTGCCATCTTTTGTCATGTGCAGACGACCATGTGCATGGATCGTGTTATTTGACATTGTTAGAAGGCATTCATCAATCTTAACCTCGAGTGATAGACTTACAGTAGATGTAATTAATTTCTCTGTTGTACCGTATTACCTATTTTGGTAAAAATCAAAACCATCACTATTATGGTTTCTTGCCACCTATCCTTTCAATTTTTTTACCATGGAATTATTGGATTTTAATATACATTTTATGTTTTTTTCTTAATTTTTATTCATGCTGAATCTGAATAATGCTCTTTGGTGTATCAAAGGATTCCTCTTCCATTATGGGTACTCGAAGAAATTGATAAAGATCCAGATTTAGCATTTTCAGATAGATTTGGTCAAAGGAATGCGGAATACATTTCTCTTGGATGCGATACCCTCCCGATTTTATCTGGCCATTCTCCAATCCAAGCGTATACAGATTTTATGAGGAACTTCAGAGATGCTTTTAGACCATTTTTTGGTGCTATTATTACAGTAAGATAATGCTGCTACTATTCTGGACTCTGAGGCTTTTAACCATATGATAATGGCTTGATCTTTAAATTAGGTGTTATTGGTATGTAGGGAATTCGGGTTGGGATGGGTCCTGCTGGCGAATTAAGGTATCCCTTATGTCCTTCACATAAGCTCACATGGGCTCGGCGCGCTCGTGAACTTGGAGAGTTTCAGTGCTATGATAAGGTGAGGGAAAAATCATTTCATCTCTAATTACACATGACACTCTAATTATGTTTGGATAAGGTATTCTAATGGATTTTTGCCAACTCCTTTTAGCCTGAGATAATATCGGCAGTTGTTACATTGTCTTGATTTATTTTTTAAATGCTTTTGCCAGTATATGCTTGCGTCTCTAAATGCTTGTGCAAGGGAGATTGGGATGAGGGAATGGGGAGATGGGGGCCCTATTGGAACTGGCCACCCTGAGCATACAGACTTCTTCAAAAGTGATAAGGGATCTTGGAATACTCCGTATGGCAAATTTTTTCTTGAATGGTACTCAGGAATGCTGCTGCAGCATGGAGAGAGGATATGTAGGGTAACTGAAACAATTTTCCGAGGTATGGAAGTTTATATGTCAGCCAAAGTGGCTGGAATCCACTGGCATTATGGAACAGAGTCTCATCCCTCAGAGTTGACCGCTGGGTACTACAATACTTCAATGAGGGATGGATACCTACCAATTGTTCGCATGTTTGGTAGGTATGGTTTCACTTTGTGTTGTTCATGTTTTGAAATGCAAGATAGAGAAGAGAAACGGATGAATTCTGTCAGTAGTCCGGAAGGCTTTCTTAAGCAGCTGCTATTGGCAGCTAGGGTGTGTGATGTAACCCTTGAAGGGGAAAACTCTGCTGCAAATTTGGATGACTCCTCGTTCCAACAGGTCATAAGGATGTCAAAGTTTTACTCAGATGGTCTAGAAAAGCCCTCCTTCTCGTTCAACTTTACGAGGATGGATAAAAACATGTTTGAGTATCAAAATTGGGTTCGTTTTACTCGGTTCATGAGGCAAATGTCTAGTGCCAATATATTTCGAGCCAAGTTAAGTTTTGGGGGTGACATACAACAGTTTCTAACGTCAAGATCAGACACAAAATTCGGAATTGCTTTTGCCTATTGCTAGGGAAGTTACATCCCACTTACATCACCAAAGCAAATGCTATATTCTCACACCAGCATTTGATGTGAATATGCACGTAGAGACTACCTCTGATCGACTGCTGTGAGATGTGTAGTAAATGCCTCATTTTTTCCCTAATGGATATTCTTGGCATTGATCTTATTTTTTAATCGGAACTTGTCTAAATGTATTATAATACATCGCCTTCCTACTATTTTGAAAATGGTTGGCTTGTTATCTACTGGTATATCTTCTGTATTTTTCTGAAGATTGATCAACAGTAGAGTCTACTTTTATTCCTCTTGTAAAGTTAATCTCTTATGAGTTTAGTAATTGTGGTAAAACCATGCATTGCCATTAAGTCTGCCGTTTTTCATTTTTTTTAGTCGTCGATTCCTCCTCTTTCGTCGAACATCAATGCATTTGCTAGTAAATCCAAATTGTTTGTTTGAAAAAGGAGGGTTAAAACAGAGAAAGAAACATGTACAATCCAGGAAATTTGAATCAAGAGGGCTTTGGGCAAAACAGAACTTACCGGTTCAAACTGTCCACATGTAAAGCTTTTTAAAGCTTACAATGTAAAGCATTCATATGTTACATTGCTTTAAACAAAAAATAAATTAAACCAGTAATTTGGGAACAACAGTATAAACTCATTAGCTTAAACCGTTTATAGTATAAAGCTCTCAAAAGCTACAATATAAAACATACATGCTATAATGTTATAAACAAAAAATGATTCAAAATATTGGTTTGAACCCCTCTTCATGACGCCTATAAATGACTTTATTAGAGTTTACCACCGATATTTTCCCGTACTTTTCAGGAACAAGGCAACGTCTTTTAAGCTAATAATGTCATGACATTTCCTTTGATAAAGAAACTACTTTTTGGCTGCATCCTTCTCTGATTGAAATCATGATGCTTTGTTCTTAGGAATTCTGGTTTATATGTGTTCTTTATACCATTGCGGCACATTTTGTCATTTATTCAATTTATTGAGTGCCACATTATATACACATATGATAAGATTTTTTTTTCCCTTCACATTATTCACGAAAGGGCATTTTCATTAACGGTTTCTGCTTGTCCTTGTCAAATAATTCACCCTAAAAAGCTTAGGGGCCAGTTTTACAGCTCATGAAAATTTCAAGATGTGAATGGTCATTATCAATTCCAATGTTGCACAATTGCAACATGCTGATGCAATTGCCACGTGCAACAGCATTTCTGAGACATAGTATTTTTGAAATTTTGAGCTGGACCAAGTATACTTTTGCTTTTTTATTTCCTTTCAACAGAAAATATAAAAATTCATTGACAAGTCGGTTGAAACCCCAACACTAATTATAGTATAGAGCTCTCAATAGTTATAATAAAAAACAAAAATTATTACAGTATAAAGCTTTTATATGCTAAAGTTTTTATACCAAAATTTTCAAATTCAACCGGTTTGTTATGCCTGGAATATTTTTGAAGTTTTGAATTCAGGCTATCTTTGGAAACTCCTCTCTCTTAATTATTTACATTGAATTGAAAATTTAAAATTGTATGTTTCATTTCCTCAAAATTCAGGATCCAGATTTAAATGGAATACTTATTCTAATTTGGCAATGAAAGCAAAGCACAAAGGGTGCTGCCGACGAGGGTTAATCATGTTTGTTTCTCAGGAAAATGAGCAGGAATTTGGATGTTCAACTTTAGAAGCAGTGACGTTTTCTGATATGACTGCCACCACTCATGTGTGATTGTAAATTGAGCCCGAAACAAAGAAAGAAAAGGTCCTCTTTTGATATTGAGATTCTGATATATCCATAACCATACAATATGACATTAGAAAAGCTAAGAGAGATTTATCAATACGGAAAAGGATAAGCTACTTTGATGAAGCAAGCATGCAAAATGAATAGTTATAAATGTTTTGAGCAGCTCTCTAGCGTCTAACTATTGTTGAATTTTGATGGGAACCTTATATATATGTCCACCATATTTGGTTGTCATGAGAAAGTAATTTCTGCCTTACACTTAATTTGCAGCCAAAGATCATGGAAAATAGTATCTTTGACTTACTTTTCTTTAAACTATTACAAAATTAGATTTTAGTTTTCCATAATTAATAAGAAAGGAATGTAAGATATAAGAAAGAGAAATTGCTCTTTGTTATCAATCCAAAATTAAGGGCTTGTCATAGTTCTAAATTAGCTTAATGGTGAAAGTGTATCTACAATGCAAAGTTAAATTAATGTATCAATATCAAATTGTAGCATTTGAAGAAGAAAAATCACACTCTCATTTAATTTATTTTTGTAAGTTTAAAGTTTAATAATTATAACAAAATCATACATAGTACACAACCCTTCCTCTGCGGGGACTTCCATAAAAAAAAAGAAAAAAAAGGGGTGGACATTGCCATACGCTTGACGTTTGTTGCTCTAGTGTATATCCCAAAGTACTCCTATTATGACCGATCTGTCACCCAACCTACTTAAATACCCTAAAAGTTTGGCTGCCGTCCCGTTTGGGCAATTATGGCACGACTTAGACAGTTATTCTCGTAGTTTGGACGGTAGTACTTCAAATGGCAAAGAGAGGCAACTCAGCAGGAAAGGAAGGGGAAATTATCAAGGATGTCTTCTTTGTTGGTGAAATGAAGGTCGTTTGAAATACCGTTATGAAATACAAAATAGAATAGCATATCAAATATACGTTATCCTCACTCTTTTTAGCCTCAAATATAGCGTCGTTATTGACATTCACATTAGAGACTCTCTAACATAATCTAAGAGTTTGCTAAGTTTCTCTGATTGTGCAGAAAAGTTGGTGGTTTATGTTGTTTTAGACTTTTAGGCATTAGTTCTGTGAATCTAACATTGGCAAACAAGACCACTCGTTTCGGTTCTTTTCTTTTTCTTTTTTTTTTTTTTTTTGAGACATTCGGTTCTTTGAATTAGCACAAAAAAAGGACTTATCGCCAACTCTTCTTTGAATTCACCTTGAAAAACAACATTATCATCCTCATTATCATTATTTGTTCCACCAATGAAAAGTTTATATTATTTTAATCAATATTAGGTCTATAGAAGTGATTGTGATGTATCGAGAATGTGCTCCTGCTAATGGTCACTTTGCTAAAAATTCTAAAAGCTCTGAAAATGACTGTCTACACATTTATGTATGCATGTGTGTGTGTGTATATATATATATATATATAATATAAATTTGTGATCTCCTAAGTTGACTTAGATATAAAATATGAAAGTTGCACATCCAAAGATGAATAGATGGTACGTAGATGATTGAGACTTTGACATGGGCATTTTTTCAAATGCGTTATTATGTTGACAAAGACTTGGCATAACTAAACAGTGAAGTCATGAAGCCAATATATATGTGTATATCATTTCAATATATACATACATATATATATATATATATATATATATGCGTGTGTGTGTATATTTTGAAGGGAAGTCATGAAGGCAATAATGCTTCAAATGGGGCGCACTACTGAATACTGAATATAAAGGCTGAAATATACGTTTTTGAGCTAGCTAGCAACATTTAGAAACGTGGCAAAAACCAATAATGTCAAGCAGAAAATAGCATAGAGAGAGCTTGTTCCATGCAATTGTCCCAATGCCTTGATCAGCATATTTGATCCCACTAATCTCTTCAAATTCTTCTAAAAAATGTTATTCTATGTTAATTAGGTCGGCACCCTTTTTAAATCTAGTTATTTACTTGAATTTTTTTTTATGTGTAAACTATACCACAATATTTAAAAGTATAATGCATTCAAGCACCAATTTTATAAACGTAGCTTTTGCCCTGCAAAATCCATTATTAGAGATCTTGCCCCAGTTTGTAAGGCCCACGTCGGGTCTTGTGATGTTGAGCTCGCATTGCCCTAATCAAACATTTTTTTGCCCAAGACATGTCTAGTCTACAGATGGAAAATTGTTATTCACTTATATATCTTTATCTCAAGAAATGTGGATTCTTATTTTCTAAACTTTTATATCCAAAAAATTCTGTTTTGTTGTCCAAAAAAGTAATGGTTATGATGTAACATAAAGTTATTGCTAGATCATTAAGACTATAAAATTTTAACATATATTCTAGAGAAAATTTCAAATTAATACTTGTGTTATATCAAAATATGCGTTTTGGAATATTCAATATTGGTACCTCGATCTTTTAGAAAATCTTTTTTTAGTACCTTAGAGTTTTTTTTGAGACACGAAAAGATAAATCACCCTTATTATAAAATATAAACAATTGACTAAAAATTTTTAATTAAAAACCTAAAAATTGAAAAAAAAAATTAAAAGGAGTCAGATATTATCTTCCTCATCTTCTCTCTCCTCTCCACCTTAGCCATCGTCTATAGCATCGTCTGCATCTTTAGATCGCAAAGGTCGTGGGTCGCATGGGGGTAGGGTTAGATCGCGAGCTCAATGCAACCACCATGGTTGAGATCCTATCGCATTTCATGGCCACCCTTGCAAATTTGTTGATGGCACTGGAAAGAATACTAGGGTATAGGCTTTACGTTTTAGTTTATGATTTTTTTGGAAAAATTTAAAAGTAGAAAATCAAAAGACGATGGGAGAATTATTTTGGGTTTTGGATTACGGGCGATAGGGGTGGGGTTTGTGCAACAGAGAGACTGGGATGGTTGGTGTGATATGGTCGGCGACGAGGGTGGGTGGTTGTGGTAACGCCCCAAAATGTTTCTCTTAAATGGTGGACGTTTGTAGTATATAAAGGTTGTCGTATCCACAGGGAGGTGAAAAAATTCGTAACTCGAGAGATTGTTAAAAATAAACGGTCAAAAAAGCAAGCGGTATTTCAAAGCCAAGTTTAAAATAAAAGACAAATTTTTGTGATTTTTTTATTCAAAATTTAAAACATAAAATTAAAGCAGTGAAGCGTTGAGAATCCTTTATATGTTTCGCAACTGGTATGAAATTTTAACTCTATCTAATAATTATCTAAAACATTTGATTTATTATATCTTTTCTCATTAATTGCAAGCACTTTTACCATTTTTATAAGTCAACTAAGAGTGACAATATAGCAAGCCATAATGCAGTAAGGGTCCTCCTATAAAATAGCAAAATAATCATCTCTCATTAATGAGGCACTTTTACTATTTTTATAAGTCAACCAAGAGCGACAATATAGCAAACCATAGTGCAGTAAGGGTCCTCCTATAAAAATAGCAAAATAATCATCTCTCATTAATGATTTGATGCACTAATTATGAAAATTATAACCGCTGTCACTACAATTATAATTAACATAATTTTAAGATATAAAAGATAATAACAAATCAAAATTATTATATTTTTATGGAAAAATTATTGCGTTAATTTCTACAGTACCTCGACTTATTAATTAGTTAAGAATATACTATGCCATCCTCTGTCTACAATAAATCAAGTATTACCAAGCATTTACTGTGCCAATTCATGTCTATAATGTAGCAAAAACTCAACTTAATAAACTAGCATGATTTCAGTATCGTTAATATTAATTATGCAACACAATTAAATTACATAAAGAAAGCATGACTGAATTTATGCAAGAATTGAGCAACATAACAACATTAACAATAATTATAAAAAAATAAAAATATAATTTATTCCACAAAAATATAAGGATTACAACACAGTTGTATAGATAAAATTTATACTAGAGTACTATGCATATAAGATCATCTCTTTGCCTCACCAGACTCTCTACACTAATTTAAACATTATTTTATTATTTTTACCTAAGTGGGTAATGAAGAAAAGAAAAACAAAGGAAAAAAGGGGAGAAGAAGGCCCCAAGGCCTTAAGGGGTGCAGAATCAAGGGAGAAGCCCTCGGTATTTATAAGCGTTAAAAAGCCCTATTTATTTATTTTTTTAATTTTATTTTACTGTTCAAAATTGGATCATGTTGATCTGTTTCTTCACCTTTTTTCCACATTGAGATACCTTTATGAGTATGTGAATTTAAGTTTGTAATCTGTTGTGGCTCAAAGGCAAGATGCACAAATCAGGTGCGATCCTAGCCGTTAAAATGGCGATCCAACAGGCGGAAGAAGTGAAAAAGAATTGGGCCCATGTAGGGCACGTGGCCCACAAACTTTGACTATTAGATCGGTTCTGGTCATTTAATCCAATAGCTGAAAGACGCATGCTAGTGAAGGTGCCTGCACAAAATCCAACACTGCCCGAGATGCTCTTTGACGCACTTGGAACTTGTCTGCGCGTGTGATGCAAGCGCTAACCATAAACTGACATGTGGAACGCACTAATGACGTGCAACTGATGGGTGCTGACATCTTGACATGCGGATGGATGAGATCCTTCTAGCAGCGAATCTAACGGTCCTTATAACGCCACATGTCCGCCAATTTCAAAATTCAAATTTCAATTGTTTAATGATGCATTTAATGTTCCATTTTGCCTGTTTTGGCTACATTTTGGTCCGTTTTTCTTCCAAATTTCAAATCTAAAGTTTACAAAGACACTAAAATTAATTATTTTACAAACATAATATTTACAAAAATTATTAAAAATATTTATTTAACAATAAAACACACAAAAATTACTAAAAATAGATAAAAACTTCTAAAATTAACAAATCTTAACAAATATGCTATTTAAAGCTCAAGATTATTTTTAGAAATTATTAGAAACATGTTAAAACATATTTACAGACTCAAAACTTATTTACAAATATTTTATGACTCGAAATAAAATCACACAACATAAATTTCACGCTTTTGACTATTTACAAACTAATCACACATTTAACATACCAAAATGACTCTAAAAATTAATAAAAATATTATCAAACATAAAAACACACTAAAAACATATTTTTAAACACATTTTCACATTAAGACCAAAAATACTTATTAACACAAAAATGCTATTAATTAGAGGATTTTACAAGAAATAAAAGCATAAATAAATGATTTAAGCTCTGTAAAATATGCACGTTTATAGTCTCATCACACCCTCCAACCAGCTTATTGCTCTTCACACCCCCCCACCAGCTTATTGCTAGTCTCTAGCAATTAAAGCGATAGAATTTTGAAATGATTTACTGAATATCCATACAATGCATGACATTTAACTATAATTTGACTTATCTAACTAGATAAACTAACAAAACCTAAATTTTATTTGAACAATTTATATGCTATTTAACAAAATATATACAAGCCAAACTTAATGCAGAAAAGGAAGATAATGAATAATTATGAAGTTTCATCCAAAATTGGGAATAATATTGTTATGATATTTTGCTCCAAATCACTCCTACAAGTAGCAACACTTCAAATTTATTTATTTAGAACAACTAAAGAGCACAAACATAAAAATAGAAATATTTACAAACTTTACATATTGTGGATAGTGCAATGTTTGGCTTCCTTAAGTTTTTTCCATAACTCATTTAACGAGCTTTGGTTTAGTAACTCTCAGACTAGTTGGCCTAAGGTATTAGGTGTTGAAGTAACCCTTAGAACTTACTTATTCAAGTTAAAAAGGCTACAAAACTAAACTTATCCAACTTTATTCATTAATTTACATAATTACATACTTTATTTATTTAAAAATTTTTTATTTCTTTATTTCTTTTTTTATTATTTTTTTATTTAATTAGTTTATTAATTTTGAAAATATCGTTGCCTTTATTTGTTCATCTTCATAAAATAACAAAACTCAAATATTCATAGCTTTGACTTACCATCACAATTAAACATTACAATGCGTGTGTGAAAAGAATGACTTACAAACACTTTGAAAGTTAAACACATAAAAATGTTAAATAAAACTAAAGTTTGAGAGTCCATAAAATTAGATAATTCAAAGAATAGAAAAATGATATAACATTAATATGAAATTCAAAAATCACAACAAAATAATAACACATTGATTACTAAGAAACTAATATTTACAAAATACATTTTAATTTTTTTTTAATTTTATGACTCACAAAAAAATAACATACAAAATCTGGAGTAAAAATAAAAAACTATGGGAAAAAATCGTAAAATTTTTTGGCTCAGCACAACTTTCATGCACAACCCTCTCCCCCAAACCTAAATTGTACATTATTTTCAATGTATAAAAAGAATAGTGAGAGCAGCAAATATATTACCTAAATCAGCACAGCTGTAGAGATCATCTGTAGCAAACTTAACAGACAAAAACTAAAAACTAACAACACACACAACAATATATTACAAACTGGGTCTTTTAAAGTCAGATTCTCAAGACTTTATTTTTTTTGTTTGAAAATTAAAATTACTTTTCAAATTCTTCAAAATGCATTTCAAGAGGATATCCTCCTTAATCTCAACCATTTTAATTAAATTATTAAGTAATTTAATGTCAAAGATTTTTTTAACAAAAATTAAAATGAAAAATAAAAAAAACACTTTTTTTTATTGAAATTTATTTGAGAATCCAAACAAATTGCATTTACAAAATTAAACTCATTAGAGTGTGTCTCGAGAGAAAACAATATAACTCCTTAACTCAGCCATTCTGAACAAATTTAATTAATAGCCTTCATTTTAAATTTTCAAAATAAATCTCTTTTTTTTTTTAATTTTTAAAAGAAAATAAAAAATAGCACACAACAACACAAAAATATATTACAAAGAAGGAAAGGTAAAGATATTACTTTGAAAGTGTTTTCCCATCGCTTGATACTCTGAATTCAACAAATCTTTATTGCAACTCATTTTTTTGGTGGACAATCATCAAAAAGCGGCTTCCTCCCATAGTAAGTGTCAAAAGACAC
Organism: Artocarpus hirsutus; assembly: GCA_946598075.1. Classification (NCBI taxonomy): domain Eukaryota; kingdom Viridiplantae; phylum Streptophyta; class Magnoliopsida; order Rosales; family Moraceae; genus Artocarpus; species Artocarpus hirsutus. Next base: position 21,436 of record CAMOHE010044289.1, on the reverse strand, counting down.
TACATATGGGTTTTGTGTGAACATGCCCTCAAGATTGGCAAAATATGAAACATTTGAATTCATGCAACTGAGACTCATTTTATGTTCTTGGTAGGTCCATAACAACGATGTTAAAGGTGGTGGAGGAGGTAGTGGCCACATAGGATCTTGATAAGAATGGTCTTTGGTGAACTTTTGTGACGACTTAGGTTGAGAACCTAGGACTAAAGATGATGATTGTTCCTCAAAATAAGTGGGTTCTAAATTTTCTTCATCAATGACTAAGTCAATTATTTCTTCCTCACTTAAAGAATTTTCTTCAAATAACTCAAGATGCTCCTTAATTGGCTTGATAGGTTCTTCTAAGTGACAACTTTGTGCTAAGGTATCTTTGGCAAGAATTGTTTCATTTTGTTCAACCTTTGACTCTAATTGACACAAAAAATATTCAAGCCTATTTAGTTATATTCTCCTCATCGTTTCCATATATTTCTCTAAAGTTTCTTCCAATGTTTCTAAGGTTTCTTCCAGATTCACCCTATTTGAGTCACTATATATCTCTTACAATTCAAAATTTGACTCCAAAATTTCGGGTCGAGTTTCTGGCCAAGGTTCTGAAAAATTTGAATTGTTCTCCCAAATTAAATTGTTCTAGAACTATTCAATCTCCAATAATCATATTCAGCCATATCTTCCAACATATAATAGGCTTCGTCAACAGATAATAGGTAAAAAGCGGTGGTATTATCTCCTCTCTCTACCCAATGTCTAGTTTAGGATTTAACCTTTCTATAAAAACTTCTAACAGATATTCCCTAGAAAGACCGTGGTAAGGAAACTTATCTAGCAAGTCTTTATATTTCTACCAAGTACTATAAAATAGTTTCAAGTGTTGTTGGGAAAAATTTAAAACAAAATGTCGATGAATTTCCCAAAACATTTTTTTTGATTTTTTGATTTTTTTAAAGAAAAATTTTCAAGGTGAATAATGCTCAATTCATCGGATTCCCAGATCATTGGGGGTCACACTGGACACGCTTAGAATTCTCAACTTTCTTAGGCAAGGGTATTAGCCTTATGATCGTGGGATCAAGTCCCAACGATGGGCTTTTTTGACAGAATCCAACAAATTTTATAATTACCCAAACTTGCAAAATAAAAGACGGGATGCTAAGCTTTTCTTTATTCGAAACGAATAAAGTAGTGAGTGAAAAGCATCTGTTCCTTTTTTTTTTAATTCCTTTTGGTTTTTTTTAATTTTTTTATTTTTTTAATAATGAACACGCTAATTAAAAATGCAAATAATTAAAATAATATTTTCAAAGGATAGAGATAGATCGCTTACCTATTTTCCCGTTTAATATAGCAATCTGACAAAGTAACTGCACCTCCTCGGCAACGGCGCCAACTTTTTTGTTGTAGTAATGCCCCAAAATGTTTCTCTTAAACTGTATATGTTTGTAGTATAGAAAGGTTGTTGTATCCATAAGGAGATGAAAAAACTTGTGACTCGAGAGATTATTAAAAATAAACGGTAAAAAAGGCAAGTGGTATTTCAAAGCAAAGTTTAAAATAAAAGAAATATTTTTATGATTTTTTTATTCAAAATTTAAAACATAAAATTAAAGCGGTGAAGTGTTGAGAATCTTTTGTATGTTTCGCAACTGATATAAAATTTTAACTCTATTTAATATGTAATGCCCTCTTTACGGACATCACAGATGTCGTTACATTCATTCATTACATACTTTTATTCTAGGATAAACTATTTTATAAGATAATTTGAAAACATAAATTGGAAAACATACCTAGGATCATGCATACTTTTTTTTTTTTTAATAACTTAATCTATTTTTATAATAATAATTTACTTGTTCATTTTTAAAACAGTATGCCAAAACAATTGTAATTTGAATTAATTTTTAATTAAACTATTTTTTTAAAAAAATTAATAAAATTTGCATACATACTTCGACAGGTCGGACTCGATCGGCAGGCCAATATTCAATAATCGGTAGGCCGCTCGAGGCTTTGCAAAATAGGTTTCAAAATTCAATAAGATCGGCAGGCCAGTATAGGGTAATCGACAGGCCGATCCATGCATCGGCAGTCTGACCAATAATGGTCGGCAGGCTGAACTCTTAAAAATTAGAAATTAATATTTTTTTTTATAAGTTCCAAAAACTTCAAGGTGCAGAAACAATAAACATACTTAGAAATAAAAACATAAAAATAAACATAGTTCCAAAGTTTTAAAACTTCTTTTCTTGGCGCCTTTCATTTGCAATTTATCATCCTTAGCTCATACGCCCGTCAGTGTCCTCCACCTAATCCATAGCTCTCTTACCTTTATCTGCAACATGATGTAAAATTGAATAAGCTAATGCTTAGTAAGTACATTTAAATCTCACAGCTTAAAACATTTTATGAACATCATCATCATCATCATCATCATCATTATCATCATAGTGCACTAGGCACTTTTTTCATAAGGAACATATCTTTCATTACATTGTCTATATTAAAACTTTGTTCATTTTATCTCAAGGGCCCAAGTGTTGCACCATAACATCATCATCATAGGTGCGCCATCATAAGAGGAGAGGGGTAGCTAATCCTAAACCAAACATGCATATTAACATTTCATCATATCATAACTTAACTTAACATTGGGGTGTGTAACACTTATTTGGGTGATACATATATACATATTTATACTTTCATGCTTTGAAAAACATTATCATCAAAACATGCATAAACTTTCATACCTTAAAAACTTCATAATAATACTTCATGTAAAATCATCATGAGAAATCATCATAAAACTATCATAAATATAGATTTCAAACTTTTCATAAACGCATACTTTTTATAAACACATACTTTTTAAAAAAAAACTCATCATGTTGCAGGTGAGAATATACTTATTTCAATAAGCTTACTTAACCTTAAATTGTAGGTGACAACGCTACGGTCTTGATGTACCCACTTCTCATTGTGTTCATGTCATACATTTATAAAATGACAATTAACATTTATTTTCAATGAATTAATCACCACAACTTAACATCCATTTCATATAACATCACATACACATTTATTTCTTAAAACATACATTTACAACATATTTCATTAACTTTAAAACATTTAAATAAAACTATCAACATAATTACATTTCTGACCTTCATGAATTCATAACCTAATAACTTTACTTTCACACACAATTTGAGCACCAAAATTTGCAAGAATAAAGTCGACATATAAACACATTACCATGATTTTTCTTTGGTCAAAAAAATTCCATTTAAAGTCTCAAACAAGTCATATAACTTATATACCAAAATCTACCAGCAACAATAACACAATGAGCAATCCTTAATTCAGGTCTATTTATCACATTTTTATGCCATAGAAAAATCTACAAAAATTATCACAAATAGTAGACACCTAGAATTATAACATATCCAAAAATGAGCTTTAAATAAATTCTATATAATCCAATACATGCATTAAAAGACAGAGGCAATAATAAATTTTATTGTGTCAGGCAGTGAGTTTCATATATTTTTCATATTCCAATAAATTAAATAAAATTTCTATGACCCCAAAATTCATATTACAAGTCGTTAACATATAATTATAGAACTACAAAATTTCACATCACCAAATAAAAATCATTAAGTCATTCAAAACTTCATCCAATAACAATCCCTCAATTTCATGGATAAAACAGTCTTAAAAACCTAGTCTTAATGAAAATTCAATAATACACGAAATATTCATCATATTATCACCAAAATTTTCAGTCCAAAACTTAACATCTACATGAACATATTTGCCAAATTTCGTGCAAAATAACATTTATTTGCATTATGAATAAAACCTATATTTTTATGCATCATAGACAATTAGCAATATTTTTTTTATGAGGTGCAGAACGTGAATAATTAATATCTCAGCCTACATAACATAAAACGACACGAAATTTCAAGCAACATCACATAGGTTATTCATAAAAATCATTTTAAAATTTTAGCACAAACAGAAATTTGTAGGCAAAGATATAAAGGTCGGAACGTAGAGATAATACAATGTTACCGTTCAGCATTAATCAACAGTGAGGGGCAGAGAGAAAAAAAATTCATATCTTAGCGTAGAAAAATCCAATTGAGGTGAAATTTTGAGAGTTAACACATAACACATACATGAATAACATATTAAAAATTCAGAGCAAAACGAAATTTGTAAACAAAGATACGAGGGTCGGATTATTGGGTAATAAAATTTCAGCAATACCGAAAAGTGAGTTCTTACCTTAAAACAATCCTTTTCAATCTTCCTTCGAATTTACTCTCACAAAGTTGCAATATTTTTCTCAATAATAACAGGGAATTTTTGAAAGATGGAGGAAGAAGAACACGTGATGAAGAGAGAAAAAAATGAGAGAGAGAGAGGGAATACGTGAGAGAGAGAGAAAGAGTAAGCGTGATAAAAAATTTCGTTTACGTGAAAAAGAAAACTCATACTCTCCACATTAATCAGAATTTTCTGATTAAAATCAAGGCAAAATTCGTGAGGAAAATGGAGAGTATTGAGGAAAAAGTCAAAGCTTCCAAGAATGGTTCAAGTTACCATATTTTGCCTTTTCAAATGAGGAAACTTATCAATTAACTTCAATCAATCAAAAGTCAAATGTTTAATTTCCTAAAATGAGGAAAATTACTCCAAAAAAATGCTAATCACTCAAAGATCATCATTAAATATATACATCGTAAATAACATGAACACTTGAGCACATCAACTTCACGTGACCGTCACCTATCATAACACTTAAGTAAAATGGTTAGCACCATATATTATAACACATATCATAAAATGATTACTTAACGTCGTTACTAAAATGACATAATCCGTTACATGAAAATTGACGGGTGTTACATAATAATTATCTAAAGCATTTGATTTATTATATCTTTTCTTGTTAATTGCAAGTGCTTTTACTATTTTTATAAGTCAACCAAGAGTGATAATATAGTAAGCCATAACGCAGTAAGGGTCTTCCTAAAAAAATAGCAAAATAATCATCTCTCACTAATGATTAGGTGCACTAATTATGAAAATTATAACCGATGTCACTACAATCATAATTAACATAATTTTAAGGTAGAAAAGATAATAACCAATCAAAATTATTATACTTTTATGGAATAAATTATTGCGTTAATTTTGGTAGTACCTCGACTTATTAATTGGTTTAAGAATACACTATGACATCCCCTGTTTATAATAAATGAAGTATTATTAAGCATTTATTGTGCCAGTTCATGTCTATAATACAGCAAAAACTCAACTTAATAAACTAGCATAATTTCAGTATTGTTAATATTAATTATGCAACACAATTAAATTATATAAAGAAAGCATGACTAAATTTATGTAAGAATTGAGCAGCATAACAATATTAACAATAATTATAAAAAGATAGAAATATAATTTATTCCACAAAAATATAACCATTACAACACAGTTATAGAGATAAAATTCATACTAGAGTACTATGCATACAAGATCATCTCTTTGCCTCACCAGACTCTCTATATTAATTTAAACATTATTTTATTATTTTTATCTAAGTGGGTAATGAAGAAAAGAAAAACAAGGGAAGAAAGGGGAGAAGAAGGCCCGAAGGCCTTGAGGGGTGCAGAACTTAGGGAGAAGCCCTCGGTATTTATAGGCCTCAAAAAGCCCTATTCGTTTTTTTAATTTTATTTTTCTGTTCAAAATCGGATCATGTTGATCTGTTTCTTCACCTTTTTTTCCACGCTGAGATTCCCTTGTGAGTATGCGAATTTAAGTTTGTAATCTGCTGTGGCTCAAAGGCGAGATGCACAAATCAAGGGCGATCCTAGCCTTTAAAATGGCGATCCAACGGGCGAAAGAAGCAAAAAATAATTGGGCCCAGGTGGGGCACGTGGCCCACAAACTCTGACCATTAGATCGGTCTTGGTCATGCAATCTAATAGCTGAAAGATGCACGCTAGTGACGGTGCCCGCAAAAAATCCAACACTGCCCGAGATGCTCCCTGACGCGTATGGAACTTGTCTGCGAGTGTGATGCACGCGCCAACCATAAACTGACATGTGGAACACACTACTGATGGGTGCTGACATCGTGACACGCAAACGGATAAGATCCTTTTGGTAGCGAATCTAACAGTCCTTATAATGCCATATGTTTGCCAATTTCAAAATTCGAATTTCAATTGTTTAATGATGCATTTGATGTCCATTTTGCCTGTTTTGGCTACATTTTGCTCCGTTTTTCTTTCAAATTTCAAATCTAAAATTTACAAATACACTAAAATTAATTATTTTACAAACATAATATTTACAAAAATTATTAAAAATATTTATTTAACAATAAAACACGCAAAAATTACTAAAAATAGATAAAAACTTCTAAAATTAACACATCTTAACAAATATGCTATTTAAAACTCAAGATTATTTTTAGAAATTATTAGAAACATATTAAAATGTATTTACAGACTCAAAACTTATTTACAAATATTTATGACTTGAAATAAAATCACACAATATAAATTTCACGGTTTTGACTATTTGCAAACTAATCACACATTTAACATACCGAAACGACTCTAAAAATTAATAAAAATATTATTAAACATAAAAACATACTAAAAACATAATTTTAAACACATTTTCACATTAAGACCTAAAATACTTATTAACACAAAAATGCTATTAATTAGAGGATTTAACGAGAAATAAAAGCATAAATAAATGATTTAAGCCCTGTAAAATATACACTTTTATAATCTCATCAGTGGGGACTATGTAACAGAGAGTGGCATCGACTCAACGAAGTAGAATTGGGAATTGGGTTTTTTTTAGAGGATTGTGGTTTTTTTTCATATTGAAGAAGATGAAGAAGAGGATTGGGTTAATGATTGATTTTTTTTTTCAGACAAAGAAGATGAAGAAGAGGATTGAGATTAAGAAGCTTTGTGTTGAAACGAAGAAATTGCAAAAGAAGGTCAGGGGTTTTTTTTTTTAGACCAATTCATGCATTTTTTTTTTCAGATCAATTCATGCCTAGGTTTTTTCAAAAACACATGCATGAATTTTTTGAGTTTTGTTTTGTTTTTTTTATTTTTTGTTTTGTCTTTTTTTTTCCAGCTTTGGGTTTTTTTATTAATATTTTGGTCAACAGTTTATATTTTATAATAAGAGTAATTTTATCTTTTCGCGTTCTAAAAAAGGCTCCAAGGTACTAAATTTTTTTTTTTAAAGATCAAGGTATCAATATTAAATCTTTCAAAACATATGGTATTAAACACATATTTTGATATAACATAGGTACTAATTTAAAATTCTCCCTCTATTCTATTTTGAAAAATGTATGAAAAAACTACCCATGCTAAATATCACAATCAATAAAAGGTGGACTTTAATAAATTTAATTTGTGGTTTTTAGCATCACCATGTCCTTAACATTGTTCTTTAGCCACTAAATGACAAAAGAAAAATTATTTGCGCTTTAAAAAAAATTGCGAGTTGCCACTTAATAGAATTATTGCGAAAGAATCAACGGACGGATAATTTTAAGGCTTTACTCAACGGTTGAGATTTGAGTGCCCATATATTTATAGAAAGTAAGATATAGTGTAACCTTCCTCTTTAGTGTGGTTTGACTTCTTGATGGTTAATATTAATGGGTAGGGCATTTTCTTCACCCCTCCACACACAGGTTTTGAGTAGACTGCACCATGAAAAGAAGGGTCTAATATGTTTCCACAGTTCGCCATTCCACTCATCATTTGGTTTGGTATAAAAGCACAACCTCCTACCCCCTCATAACCCCTCAAAAACATCTCTTTTGAAATACATCTTAGGAGCTCCACAAATGGCTTCTCTTGTGATCAAATCTTTTCTTGTCATTTTCCTCTTGCTCCTTATGGACATGTCTTCAGGTAAGCAGGTTTTCAATATATGTATTTTAAGTCCTTCCTCGGTTGGTATTCTGATTGATAATGCATGTTTTCAAACAATCAAATCAAGTTAAAATTATATTTTCTGCTTATCTGTAATGGTACCTATCGCAGAAATCTTCTTTTTTTTTTTTTTTTTTTTTTTGGAGAAGAAGAAGAGAAGAGAAAAGTTCCAACAACATACGTGTAATCACTTTTCCCTTTTCATGCAGGCAGAGTCAAAGGTTTTCGTGAAGTGAAGCCAACATTCTCAACAAAGGAGGTACTTGGCCGAAGCATGACGCAAAGAAAACGTTCACCTAATTTCTTTTATTTAATGCAAAAAAAGTTCACTATATTACTTGTGTCAATATAGAGAATTGTTAGCTAGGATAATCTTCCCTCAAATCTTAGGCAACAGTCGTTTCTAATCTCCACAGATTCTATGCACAAAACACATTAAAAAAAACTGAATTTTAGTAATAAAAGTTCTTAACAAAACTTTTAGTCACAACAAAATGTTGTGACTAATGTGAATTTACTCATAAATTTTAGTTCAATTTTTATTGTGACTAAAACTTTTAGCTATAAGATCTTTAATCACCGAAACATTTCATGATTAAAAACTCTTAATTACAACAAAATTAAACAAAAATTTGTAACCAATTGCATATTAGTCACTACAAAATTGTTTTGACTAAAAATTTTGTTAAAAATTATTGTAGTTAAAAGTCCAGTTTTTGTAGTGACGTTACCTAGACTTTATATCCTAATTCAAGATTAGTTTTAAGAGAATTGTATGGTAGGTTATAAAGGAAAAAAAAAAAATGTTATAGTATGTATAGGAGAGCCATTTGAACTAAAAATATTGGTTTGAAAATTGTAACACATGTGAGAGTTTTACATTGTAACAACTTTTTAGTTTTTACCATAGCTACCAAGAGCTTTACATTGTTTGTTAGACAGAGATACCAAACAACTGCTTAGTATTTTTTTTTTTATCAAATTTCATTGCATTTGGACACTTTTTTTGGTGATAGGATTATAATAGAATCCAAGGTATACAAGTGGAAAATTCCTATTATAGAATATTTTCTTAAGCAAGTTGTTGGCAAGAAATCTACCATTTAATTTAGTTTGGGTCTCATTCATTGTTACTGTGAGATAACCATAGAACAATCAGAGTCGTTAGAAGCCGTTGGATTGAGTATAACTGTTTTACCATAATCTTGTGTTGTTATGAGTGTTACATATAAAATTAAACGATGACGTGCCTTTGTTAATAGTTTTCACGTTATTATAACTTTTTCTTCAAATCATATTGTTTACAATTAATATAACCTCGTATAATTATCAATGTCACACAAAAAATTATTAATGTGATGTAAAAAATTAATATTTATTTGTTGTGGTAACTATGTAACATTACTTAATTAGTGGTAACTATGTAACATTACTGTAATTAGCACTGAGGTAAGTGAGACGAGCCCTTGTATTGTTGTAATAAAAAAACAAAAAAATGTTACCAATTAATGATGTTCTTGATCATCATTTATGTGTTTCTAATTTAAGTTTGGTATTTGTTGTATAAAAGGGGCACAGTGATGAGAAGAAGATAATGAGAAAGCTCATAGCACTTGATGACTACGGAAAGCCAGAACCTAATCCAAAGCATGATTTTAAGAAGCCCGGTGGACCTAGCAAACGCTGATGATCATATTTCATGCCTATAATTCTACTTGTTACACCCTTCAATGTCTTTGAGAATACATTATGTGTGTGTGTGTGTGTATTTATATATATAGTAAGAAAACATATTGTTATTAACGCTATTCTTCTAGCTAGGAAGAGAAGGAAGGGTGTGGTCTAAAACACAAATATCAAAGGTTTATTATCTAATTATATATGAGTTTATTTGATGTAAAAGTAGTAAATAAAACATGAAAAACATATTATTGTACTGCTATCCTTGGCATTGGAGGAAAAAAAATGTTGTACTTCTAAATAATAATGAGATATTACCTTTGATTAAAGTACATATGATCTAGTTGTAGTACTTTTATTATTCAATCTTGGATATTTATTTTGATGGGAAATGATTATTGTTTCCAAAATGGTTTATCCAAGTTTGTGTGATAAATTTGGTCAGCCAAAACAATCAAAAAAATTAGTACGTGTTGAATTTGAGCGGTAGGGGAAAAAAGCAATTTATAATTAACGAACAGTGAATCAATGTACAGGAAGGATAAAGTGAATTCAAAAATGGGTATTGATTAATTGATGGAAAAGACCTCGTGACTTTTTTTTTTCTCTTGGGTTTCTTTTATCTCTTTCAAATATTGCTGACCTAATTTTCATATCCTATAAGGGATATAGTTCTTTTGCAATACAGCAGCATGTCCGCCACTAATTACCATCTTTGAAGCAAAAGCTTTTCCATTGTACCATGAATTAAGGTGAGAAATAGCTAATAGAGAGATATACTTATGGTTAAAGCAACGATAAATTAAACAGAATTTATTACGGTGTTTGAAAACATTGGTTAGAACAAGGTGGCTAGAATTTACACTATAATATATAACAGTTTTACACTATAATTCACTTTTATCAACACTATAACATGTGAGAGCTTTACACTGGAGCAACAAAAAGTTTTCCTTGAAACTGACAAGGTAACGGTTCACTCTTAGTGAGATAGCTATGCCCACTTACAGATACTACTGCCCTTCAACATAAATATGTGAATGCCAATTATATATTAGCTAGGTAGCCCAGGATGTAAGGTAAAATCCTTGATTATCTGAGAATGATTATTGAAAATATATACTAATTCATGTAAGCTTAATGAGAAGTTTAACAAATGAGTTCAAGCACATTGTGTGTGAGAATTTTACATTGTAGTAAACTTTTGCTATATATTATAACATGTAAGAACTTTATATTATGGACGGTCTAAACTTATAAATTTGAACTGTTTTGCCAAACGCAAGGTAAAACATTATAAGCAACGAATAAGAATTACAAGAACTTATATCTGTATATAGCCTGAAATTTGCCCTCATGCATCTCATCCTAGGCCAAGGAATGGTAACCAAAACTTATAGTGAAGAATCAATGACGTTAAAGTCATAAGGGATTAATTAGCTGTTTGATTACAATCTGTGGCTGGCAATTAATCTCATTTTGTGTAATTAGCCAACAACAGAGCTGGCGTCAAAAGCACTGTGAAATGGATAATAATTATGCAAAATAGTGGACCTGGGTGAGGATGGCACTAAAGCTGGAAACAATGGACTAAAAGCTTTTTCCTCATTGTCAATATAGTTGGCATAGTTAGGAAGTCAACTTCAGAGAAGGTTCTGGGAAATTATATGATGATTGACGACCACCATAATCTTATATATATTGCATCATATATATACATACATATATGTATATCATTTACTTTGGAATCCCATGCCAAAATCTTAGACCCAAAGGGCCAGATTCCCAAATTGGCAAAAAAAAAAAAAAAAAAAAGAAAGACAAAAATTATTGGGTCTAAATTGAAAGAAGGAAAAAAGGTCATGCATAGGTCATGGTTGTGATCCTTGAAGTTTCAATTATGTGTTCAATCACAAGGTTGATTAAATTTGTTCATAGTTCTGTATATATACTATTTAGAACCCTTTGTGTTTTATCATGAAACAGACAATATTAATAAGCCTTCTGAAACAATATCAATACAATTGAAATATAAAGTGGGATTCTATCTGCCAACCAAAAATTAATAATGTAAAAACTTGTTATGAAGGTTAGGCCTTAAATATTTCTATATAGTTTTATTTCTGAGCTTCTTTTTTCTCTTCTGCATAATAGAGCTGAAGAAAGAATCTAGGGCTACGCATTAAGCTCATGAAGAAGACAACTTCTTATTGGATGCATGAAAAGAAAAGAAAAAGGCAGAAAAAAAAAATATAATAATCTATTATAATATAAGTTGAAGGGAAAAAGAAGTTATATAATGAAATCTTTCTTAATTAGTACTTGGGATTAGCATAAATAAATATTATGGTTTTTCACCTGACAGCTTTGTTTTGTTATGATGTGTAGGCCTTTGTTATTATGTCTACCGACAACCCCAAGTTGTGCAAGCAAACACATGACTGGAATCTTAATCATTTTTAGTACTTAATAATTGCTCTTAAGGGCCACCATTAACAACAAGCAATCCTTATCAAAGCTTATTTATGGAAAAAAAAAATCAATCCAACTCGATTATAACCATGATATATATATATATATATATATATCCTTGACTTCTATGCAAATTACAAGCTATGTGCATATAATTCTTTCCCACAGTTTAACTATAAGTTAATCAATGCCACCAAATCCCTCAATTTCATCTTAATAAACTTGATTACATGTTATATTTATTTAAAATTTCAAGGTTGTGATTTATTTTTTAGCATATTTTTGGGATAGTATTTTTGAATTATAAACCACGAATGACTGAAGTGATATGGATTTATATAAGTGAATTTAAAAATCAATTTTATTTTATAGTAAAAGATTTTTAGATCAAACAGTATGAAATAAGATAGAGATGAGACTTGAATTTGAAAGGATGTTGGTATAAAAGCAAAAAAATGTTTATCTGGTGATTGAATTTAGAGTTCAAGATTTTCACCAATTATAGGAGAATACATGAAGGGATCTAATTGGTAGGTCATAACTATAAATGGAATGATACCTAACATGTGAAAATGGCCCTCCTTAATGTGCAAGGAGTTGTATTAGATTAGATATCAAAAGGGAATTGAATTCCAAAAGTTGAACAAAAGCCACAAACTATGTTGTATTGTCCCACACCAACACTAATGCCTTGGGCAGAAAAAAGAAGAGACTGAAATTTCTTTTTTTTTTTTTTTGCAATTTTTTTTTTCTATGGAGGAGAGAATTTGGTGCATGGTTGACTTTACAGTATAGGGAATAATGGGCGAATGTATTTTGAAAAATAATTCCACAAAGCTCAATTTGTGGGGTGGGCAATCATGATAAGCTGTTTTGGCTCTATTCCCTTCCCACTCAAAATAAAAGCAGACCTTCCCATGCCCTCCTTCTGAAACATATCAATAGTGAATCTCATTCATATCAAACAAAGTTGGAAAAGAGAAGAGGCAAAAAAAAAAAAAAAAAAATCAAACAAAACAATAATCCTGATATTTTCCTCACCAGATGATGTTCAAGATCTTCATTCTTGTCTGCCTTCTACTATTTAACTCCTCGGTTTCAGGTACAATTAAGTGCGAAAACAACATTGATTAAGCTATTTAGTTCTGTTAAATTTAATCAATTAATCTCTTCTGAATTAAATCTATGCAGTTTATGAAAATAAACCTTTCTCTTAACTTGCAGGAGGAGCTGATCATTACTCCAAGGGTACTCCTATAACGGAGGATCTCTACAGCTCACCATATGATCATGGGGTAATTAAGCTATTTTTAACCAAAAAATCACATGAAATTATATATGTACACATACAAATTATATATTCTCTTTTGTGATTAATTTCTAAATATCTTAATCATCTGACGTTGTAGGTGATGCTGATCACCAATGTGATGAAGAAATCAAGAAAACTCATGAACCAGCAGGTTGATGCAATGCTAGATTATCATGACCCGATAGCCAACCCGATACATGATCCAAAAAAAGGGAACTGAGCTTGAAATTAAGTATGATCAGGCATGCTAGATTAGTAAATAATCCATGATGAATAACTAAGAAAAAAAAAATACCTCTCTTGAAGGCCATGTAAATGAACTTTGGTGCAACTATGAGTGTTTACATAGTTAAGTGAGAGATGGCGTGCATGAGTGAGTTTGATATGATCAATGTTTATGGTGTGATTAACAACATGTATATTATATGTTGTGAACGAGCATGCATTGTATTATCAATCATATTGGAGATGTGAAACTTTTAATATAATTTTCTTGTTTTTTGTTCTTGAGAAAGAAGGATATATATGGTATTTAATTACTTGTTTATTTTGAAGAGAAGAAAATACAGCTAATCAGATATATCCGGATTCTCTCCTAATAAATGCTTATATATATGTATATGTATATATATAATAATTATAATCAATTAGGAAATATTGTAATATAAGAAATTCAGCGGCTCACTCATGAAAAAAAACCTTTCTTCCATATTGATGATCATCTCATAAAGTTATTCATCTTATCCACCTTTAACTGGGAAAAAAAGAAAATTCCGGAAAAAAATTGAGAAAAAATCTCTTCAACTTTACTAATTAGAAAATTTATTTAAGATTTTAGTGTAGTAAGATGTCGTATAGTGAGTTTCTTTCTTTCTTTCTTTTTCCTGCCTGTTTCTCTCCTTTATGTTTAATTTTTCTTTTTATTTTTTATTTTTTGCCAAATAAAAATTTTGGCCCAAACTTCAGGTTCGAAATGTTACTGATTGCATTATAATCATATACTGCTTTAACCAGTAATATTTTCACTACAAGTTGAACTTAAAAAAAAAAAATCCGCCAGCTAGTAGCTAACACCTATACAATTTTTAACGTACGCCATAAACAACCTCAAAATTAAATGGTTATTTATTATAATTCAAATCTTATAATAAATTCTTTTAAAACAAAATTTTTTATGCGGAATAGGATTAAATAATTTTAATATTTTGAAATTAGAGTATATTTATATTTTAAGATTTATTTAGGTTTAAATTTTTATCTCTTATAATATTTTGCTATTCTTTATCATTCTTTCTCTTTTTCTTTCTTTCTATCTGTCCTACATCATTTTTCTAATGATGACGAGATAAATGAGAATATGAGCATACTGACTAGAAAAAGAACTTTGCATGTAGATTGATTTTGGATTTATAAGTACCTTTCTGGGTGGGTTCATTCAGTCTCAAAAAAAGAAGACATTTGTTCAACTCAATTATTTCATCCTCAACATGCCACGTATAAGTTGTCTAAGCTACTTTTTTTTAGTTGTAAGAGTCGTTGATCACCCGATTGTGGACATCAAGGATTTTTTGGGTTGAGCTTAAATTGAATATCCGAAGCTGAGATCTAAACTTCTGGGTATGATCTGTCTGGACCAGAAGACTTTAATCATGTACGAAAAATCCAAGCATTTTAAGCTTAGATTTCTTAGCTCTCTCTCAACATGCGGTTTGTGCATTTTACGATCTAGAGTAAGTTTTAGAAAAAATTGAAGACTGATATCGACGTAGATATGACGGTTCAAAACAAAGTCGTATAAATATGTTTTTTTTTTTTTCCATATCAGAAAATATATATAAGAAAAGTTATTGTCTCGCATTTATTATTTTCATTCTATACCTTTTTCAATAGATAACATTATTCGCAGAAGGAAAAAAACATAGAAATCTTTTGATATTTTTATTATACTATCCGGACAACGTTGAAAGGATAAAGAATTGCAGGAATATTTCTCAAGCCCCCTCTTCAACATAATCTTCATCTCATATCATATTTAATCAACTAGAGCCTGAAGCTGTCCATCCTGGTTAGATCTGGATGCTTATGTGTCTCTCAACATCATAAACATAAGGAAGAAATATTCTTAAAAGAATGTACTAAATGCATCAATATCAAGACACATTTAAGTTTCATAGAGAGGCTAGTTTGTTTGTGCCTGTAAAGTGTGTTTGGCAAAGACATTCTCTAACTATTAGTTCCACAGTCTAAAATTCTCGTATGTCGTAAAATGAAATTATGTTGTAGTATATAAGAACGTTTTTATGTACTACAATGTTTTAGTTCTAACTCTTAGTTGTAACTACATTCTCAAACTCTCTTAATCTATATATAATCTGCATATAGGTTTGGAATAGAATCATATATCTAAATATATATAAAGAAGTCGTTTTGCCAAATTTTGTCGTTTTTAATTGTTCTTTTATGTCAATTGTGTGAGTTTTGTTTCCTTATCTTCTCTATAATACAATATAATGTGTATGCGGATGATATTTGTATCATTATAAAGCATATCAACATAATTATTATCGGTAACTTCTTTTCCACGTGGTAACTATAATTGTAATAATAGTCAGCACAAATAAATTTTACTCTATAATTTATATTATAAATTAAAAAAACAAATTATAACGTATTAAGCTTTTTCCGTTGAGCGCTTTGAACTTTAGGATGATGTTATTCATTTAGTTGTAACACAAATTTCTACCCATTTAACGTATTAAGCTTAAACTTTTATTTATCTTTAACAAATACGTTAAATGAGTATGATATTGGAGTTGAAGCTTAAAAATTAATAAAGAATTATTTATATTTTTAATCGTTAAATAAATATAAATCAAATCTAAATCCAAATTACCTGGCCTTTCCAAATATTGAACTATATTATTAGTGAGAATTGTGGTGCACAATTGAAAGGTGACATGTGATAGTTGATGTAAGGAGATTATAATTATAATAGTTTGTTTTTGCATTTTACCTTTATTTTGTTAGTAGTTTATCGTTATTTGTTTAATTAGTCGTTTATTGTAGTAAGTGTTTGTTATTATTTTACCAGAGAGCTATAAAAACTCTCATTAGCTAATTGTAATAAAGATTAAATTATTGAGAATTGAATACAAATTTTAAGTGTTTTTTCTCCTAGTTGGAGATTTTTCTCCTAAAGTCCTTGAGGAGGATTACGTGGCACGCCCACTGCCTATAGACATTTTATGTGAGCACTTCCAATTAATTATCTAACACTAAAATAGATCTTTAAAGATACCTTCTTTTTTTCATTTCTTGGTACTATGCTTTGTTTTTAATTTTTCCGTAACCAACAATTATTTATTCGAGCAATTTTTTTGGCCCGTAAAATGCCACTTCCCTGTTAAGTTGATGCACATGAGACTTAAAAATTATTATACACCACAAAGTTATATTCCAAGCTTATTTTCACCAGAGACTTGAAACAAAATATGACATGAGAAAAGAAACTAGACCAAATTTTTTATTCAATATATATATTCAAAGGAAGTTAAACAATCACAAAGTCAGGATAAAGTTTTATGTAATATAATATATTTCTCTTCATTCCTTATGGACTGCAAGGCATGTACATAGATCCCCTTGGCTGCACTTAAAAGTGGCAAGCTCTTTTTTGCTGAAGTAACTTCTACGATACCGGCCACATGTTGCAACTGTGCATGGAATCACATGCTTTTGGTGTTTCCACTCTTTATGTGAGGTTTTTGCTTCTGCTTGATAAGTAGCCACAGTCGACAACAATATTGCTAAGACAACAAACACTGGTTTGCTCCTGTCCTTGCAGCTTAGTCCACCATCATCCATTGTGAATTCCAAGGGGTCTGCTTGTTACTCTACTTGGTGTTTTTTTCTTTAAATTAACTTCGGGACAGAGGATTCGAGCTCTTTATCTTTAGGTAGAGTCGAGTGTGATTTTACTGTTACATTTTGCCTGCAACTACATTCTACTTGATACCTGTGTCATGCACACATACTCATAATATAATATGAATATGTATAATTGTCAAAACAAATAATCACCATGAGAAAATCACACAAATGAAAGTATTCTAAAAGGAACGGATGAATCTAAATTAGTCGACCTTATTTAGTGTGTAATTTAATTTTGTTTCTTTTTTCATTTTTTTAAGAAGACCTATCCATATCTCAATATTGTGATGATTTGTAAGGGGATTTTGTTATTAATTTTCTTTCTTTTTAGAACATACAAATACGAGAAATCCAATCTGAATCTTAATGATTTTTTTTCCACCCTCCTAATTCCCTTTTCCTAAAACAAAGATATTTAAAACTCGATCCTCTTTGTGCTCATTTATTAAAAAAGAGGACACTTTCAGTGGTGAGGCAAGAAACTTTTTTTTTAATATGGGTATTATTGAAAAAAGAGATAGTGTTTTGTTGAATGAATATATTGTTATGTATTTTTATTATTGAGCGGGTGTACTATTATAGATTGAGAAATTTACATAAAATGTTCCCGACCGACATGGCACCCTTTATTAAAACTGCCCTCCTATTTTTATGTTTTTATAACTATCCCTTTCCTTTTTTTTAATAATTTTATTTTACTATTTACTCTTTAGCACTTGTTTTACTAAAAAAACATATCTAAGAAAAAAAGCTTGACGGGTTTTTTTATGAGAGAGTGAGAAGGGAAGATCACTCAGACTTTTAATAAATCGTCAATTTTTAATAAAAGGTAATTTTAATAAATGGTTTATCAAATAATGTTTTTAATAAGTTAGGGTATTTTTATAAGTTGCCCTTATAAATTAAAATTTTCATGCATTTTTTTTCTAAACCCACTTTAGATGCAGGTTTGGGCTTGACAGTCATCCAATGTGCCGTACGAATTTCTGAAACACAATCATTTTGTGCTGCGTCTTTAATGGGGATATTATAGACAAGTTTTCAAAAAATCATCACCTAAAATGAGTCATTAAATGTACAAACTGTAGGAGTGAATAACTCGAATTTTTAACTCCTTTTTTTAGTATTGGTTAATTTGAATGTTTTGGCTAATTAGAACATTTGTAAAAAAGTTTTGAAACTAAATTTTAGTCCCTTGTCCACCATTGGAAAAAAAAAAAGAGAGTGAGTTATTAGACACATAATATAATTTCACCGGTCATATTAGAATACAACAAAAAAATTAAAATATTCTACAAATCGATTTTTTAAATATTTGAGTAATAGTTTGAAAAATCAAAATAAGATGAAAACAGATCCTAAACGAGGAGGAAAAAAAAGAGAGAAGAGTTTTTTTTTTTTTTTTTTTTTTTTTTTTTTTTTTTTTTTCATTTTGGTACCTTGCGTTTTAAAATAAACATTATATTGATACCTTGGTGTTTTGAAAATATCAAAATGATACATTTTAATTTTTAGAAATTTAATTTTAGTATCCTGAACTCATGTTTTATGACATGGGATTTTCGATTTACCCTTTTATCAAAACTACAAAAGAAAATAAATACAACATTACTAAAAAAAAAAGTGAATAAATCTATATATGACTTTTGTTGATGAATTTTGTTTTATTTTTTTGTTTTGATTGTCCGTTATATCTTTATAAAATTAATTTAGAGTTCAATAGTGAAAGAATAAGAAAGAAATTTCACATCAAAAAATACATATTTAAAGCATAAATCTCATAGTTTTAAAAACTACAGAATACCATTTTAATATCGATTATTATTGTTTTGGTATCCTGTACTTTAAAAAAACATCACATTAATAACATCGGCTAGGTTAGGTGGGTTTTTTGAAAATTTTAACTCACCCAATCAAAGTTTAGGTGGGTTGATTTCAAATTTAACCCATCCAATCAACCCAAAGTTTAAAACTAACCTACCCAATTAAGGTTTGGGTGGGTTGATCAAGTTAAGTAATATAAAAAATATCAAAACTAACAATTTAACTTAAAATGAATTAAAAAACAAAAAAACTAAAATTCATAAGATATTGGTCTTATAAAGTTTCAAATTGTCTTAATAAATTAAAATCAACATAAAGATAAAGGCTCCGCAACATAAATCACATCAAATATATTAAGTCATAAACTAACAAATAAACTATAATAGAAATCAATACGATAAAAATACTAAAAAACATTAAACCAATGTAGTACATGATTGTCAATCTTTAATTCCAAGCTTCTCCATTCAAACATTCTCTACATTTGTAATGTAAGATCTATCAACTGATATAAAATATAATAAGCTTCTATTTATTAATATAAATATAAAATAGATAATGCACGTATATTTTTTGTCAACACGTATTTGTCAACTTCTCACGGATGTAAACAAAACATTTACTAAAAAATTAAAAACAAGAAGAACCAAAAAAATACACAGATGCTAGAAATAATACACGACAAAATACATTTTTCATCTTTGTGTATGTATGATTTTTATAATAAAATTATAAATATATAATATAAATATTAAATATACATATATGTAAAGCGTGGTCCAAGTTAGGATGGGTTGAGAAAAACCCAACCCGAACCCGCCTGATGAGACATTGGGTCGAGTAATGTTGGGTTGAATTTAGGTTGTGTGTGTTGATTGGGTTCGTCAGGTTGTCAGGTTTTTTGTTCATCCCTAATCGTCATCTTCTTATTTGATTTCACGTCATAAAATACTGAAGTAAGGTACTAAAATCATATTATTGAAAGCTATAGGATACTGTTTTGATATTTTTCAAACAGTAAGGTACTAATATAATGTTTTCTTAAAATATAGGGTTTCGAATGACAAAAATTAAAAACCTTTTTAATGTTTTTGTAGATGTGGGATCAATAAATAATTTTAGTCAGAATTAAAAAACAATCATCAGTTATCTTTGTGTGATGTAGATGCTCAAATCACCATTATTAAGTCTTAACAAACTTCATAAACATGATTAGCAAGCCAACTAGAATAAAATCATATTAATGATACAAAGAATAAGGAAATTAATGTAGAAAAATAAAGATACCAAACACTAGATTTAGAGTGATTTACTTTGTAAATAGAGCTATGTCTATTGTTGTTCTTCATTATGATATGAACTGGTATAAAATACAAGCGTAAGGATTGTAAAATGAAGATTTTGCTTAAAGTAGAGAGTTTAGAACTATTTCTGTAGAGTT
Organism: Artocarpus hirsutus; assembly: GCA_946598075.1. Taxonomy (NCBI): domain Eukaryota; kingdom Viridiplantae; phylum Streptophyta; class Magnoliopsida; order Rosales; family Moraceae; genus Artocarpus; species Artocarpus hirsutus. The sequence continues at coordinate 783 of CAMOHE010044289.1, read as the reverse complement.
TTGGCACATAAGAGTTTGGATCTCATGAAATGTAAACTTCACCCTTTATCTATAAAGGGTCCTTATGCGACCATGGGCTTTAGCCTAATGGAAGGAGTGGATATAATTGTGCTTGTAGTAAAAGAACATGTGTCAGTCTCTAATAGGGCATAAATATTGGGCCAAAACACAATGTTCCTTATCATGGCTTAGTGGATGTTTCTTGGTAACTGCTAAATCTATAACATTGATCTTAACAAACCAACACTTGGTAGACCTGCAATGGTGGACAACGTGTGAATCCATCCTAGGTGAGCCGAGTTGTAATCCCAACCTAATTGAAGATGTTGAACCGATTGATTCCATTATTCGAATGAACAATTGGGCTAGCAATCTTAACAGCAACCGTTTGGCCCAAATCAACCACTCCTCTTGGACTTGACTCGTTCTAATCGCAACTTGAACCTCCCATAGTGGGCCTTTGCTCAAGAGTTTAGGCCTGACTAAATCATACCCTAATAATTTTCTAAACAGTAGAATATCAACCTAATGTATCTCTTAAACACATGGTATCAAAATAATGAGGATTATTTTCATAAATGCCCCTAATTATTTTGCCTTTTGATTTTGTAAAACCAGTCAAAATACACCTTGATTTATAGAAAACAAGTCATAAACCCCGTCTACTTTTGTCTATAATTTTAACCGATTTGCTTATGTGTCATGCTATTAAAACTTTAACTAAAACCATTAAATTCTAATTATATCTATAAAAGAAATTAACTATTAAAAAATAATGAACAA